>CAUYQV010017971.1:0-17964 GCA_963574575.1 Galagoides demidoff
ATCTTTATTGTAATGTGATTTTTTATCTTCTGGGTATATACCTAATAATGGAATTGTAGGATCGAATGGCAGGTCTATTTTTAGTTCTCTAAGTGTTCTCCAGACGTCTTTCCAAAAGGAACATATTAATTTGCATTCCCACCCACCAGCAATGTAGAAGTGTTCCCTTTTCTCCACATCCCTGCCAGCAACTCTGGTTTTGGGATTTTGGCAAAATTAATTTTAATTAAAGAATGTACTCTACTGAAAATCCATGAGTATATGTGCCCTTATACAATTTTGTCCAGATAGAGAAATATAGGGAACACTGAACCTCAGTGCTAGACTCAAATTCATCTCCAATATGTGCATTTCATTTTATGGAATCAAATTATGGTGTTATGAAATTCATGCTACCATGCCATGTGTTTAAAAATAAATATCAAGTTACATGTAGTCACATAAAATAAAGAAAATATATTTCTATAAAAAAGGAAAAACAGAAAATATTAAATAGGTGCACTGAAAGAGGTTATTTATTTATTTATTATTTATTGAAGAAGTTTTTAAAATTTTTTATTTTTTATTAAATGATAAACATATAGATCATGTATATATGAATGCATTTATGGGAACAATGTGCTGATTTCATACAGAATTAGGGAAAGAGGTTTTTAAATCTCAAAATGGCATTTCTTTCCTAAATAAATATGGTCTTTTTGTGTGTGTGATCACATGTTTTACTATCCTTTGTATTTTTACACTTAATTGCAGGATGCTCATCTCTTGACTCACCATCTTCAGTCCTTGGTTCCTCCTTTCTCTGAAGAGAACACCTCTCAGTATCTGGAATCAACTACTGCTATTATCATCTGGCTGTGCTGTCATAACTGTGCAATTTAGTTTCCTGAAAATGCTCAAATTTCATATGTCTAATATTTTCATCCTCATGTATATAACAAAATCCTGAACATAACTTTATTTTTGCTGAAAAAAAAAGACTTATGATTCTCATCATTTGTCCTCATTGTTCATTTTGTCATATGGAGTGCCAAAACACAGACTCCGGCATGTAAAAGGCACTCACTAATATTAATGAAAGGAATGAATAATAACTTAGTGAGTAAATGCATGATGCATGAATGAACACATTTCAGTATTTAAGCATGACATTCAGAGCTTTCTGCCCCTGGTCTGACCTTCATTATAAAATATTTTAATTGGCCCTGTAGACTCAAAGATTTTCAGCACATATAATCATAAAGGCACCCTAACATTTTCAGAGACTACTGTACTGACTTCCCCCTCTACCACCCTATTATATCTTTACCATAACTTGGGAGATATTGCTTTCTTCTTCCATAGGCTTTTTTTTTCATTTTTATATCTATACAAATTATATTTTTGAGGATAGTACACAAATAATTTAAGGCACTGGTTTAATCCAACTGTGACCAGGAAACAAGAACAATTTAATGATCTCTTTTTTTTCCTAAGGTGTGCTAGTAATTTTTTTCAAGAGAACTCCATCTTCAAATTTTACTTCTGGAATACTTGTGGGTGTCTGGTCTTTGTAGATATCAGTGTATGTACTCCTTTTCTGCAAATATAGCTAATCTAATGCACAATTTATTTCCAGAATGTATGCAGAGAAACTCCTAAAGTGGTTTCCTCTCCAATAGTTTTCCATGTTTGGTATTATCTAATTCTACAATAAGTAACAATATTGCCACAAGAACGTATGCCAAGAAGCTAATAGGCTTCCTCCATTCAAGTAACTTCTGCTAGTCATCATTTTGAAGAACTCAGAAACTCACACATTTACTAAAATCAACTAAGCTAAGCTGAAACATATCAAGTCTTGGATGATAGGGAATAAAGCATATACATTTTCTCATTAAAAAGTCCTTTGTTCACTTTCCAGTTTTCTTCAAGTCTATCTCATTCCTTGAACCAGGGAAGTTACTAGAGGGAGTGGGACATGTTGCTAAGAAGGGCACAAGGTGCAACTGTGGGACAGCATAACCATAAAAGTGTCCTTACACTATTGAAAACTTTGTTGCTACCCTGCGTGATCATTCACACACACACACACAGGCAAAAATGTTTCTGTATTTCTTCAAGGGCTGGAGTTGGCTAGACAGGCTTTCTTCTGTTTCTTTTATCTATACTAGTATTTTCCTTTCATGCAATGCCACCTTTTCTCTGAAGGTTACCATTTTCTTAATCATGAAATCAGAGAATTGTTATAAAAATTCCCCGATCTCTAGATAGGATACAGTAGGAAATCATAATACAAGTTTCACTGTTATACTTTTCTTTCCCTTTATTGCCAATATATGCCCATAATCAATAAATACCAAAGGATAGACGTGTCCAAAGGCCCAATTCTATGTGAGGAAATGCTCCAGAAAGTTAGAGAAACAAATCAGGCATACCTACCAGCCAGACAATCACCATAACAATGAGATGAATTACGGTGATTTTTAATTTACTACTATGAGTAGCCTTTAACATTGCAATTGTTGAAGATGGCAAACTTGTTTTCAAATGCACTTAAGTTTATATACCAAGAATATTAGCTGTTTTAAATTTTTTCTAAAACCAACTGAAGGTTTACGTGTGTAATATGTATGTGTTACATTTTATATCACAAATTAATTATTACTCATTAGTTATATGTTAATATAGCACATACTGTCTGTTATATGCTGCTATATTGACTACCATCCTGTAATTCATATTATATATTAATACACATTGGCAATGGATCACAGCATGAAATCCACATTACCTTTAAGCATAGCTCAAGGATTCTCAGCCGATCTATAGGGAAAACAGGTACTCTCAAAGGCTGTCAGAGTGTTGCTGCTCTTATTCCATCTTACTCAAGTACAAATCTCATTTTAGAATATAATTTTCTCTTGGCAAAAAGGACTCCAGGCACTCTTTATCAGCTTTGTTCATTGATTACTTTCATTCTGTGAGAGATGTTTGGATTATGGCAACCTCATTAGAGCAAATCAAAATAGGTTGTTTTATTAACAATTCAGAAGTAAAAGCATGATTTTTTTTTCTCTCACATGAACAGATTGAAATGCAATCCTTTAGAATAGGAAATTTAAATTAAATATTTATAATAGGAAATTTAAACAATTCAACAGTAATTATAAGTATTATCAAAGATAAAGAATCACTAGCTATTTAAAAGTAAACAGCAATGGAAATGCACAAGTTTAAGGTTAAAGCTTTTTAGCAAAAGCTTTGTTTTATACATATTCTTTTTCCTAAATATATTTATTTCCATTAGACTACAGAATCTGAAAGTGAAGTCCAAGGATATTCTTAAGTGCACATTTTCCAACCCATCAACTATTCATGAGCAATGATCCTAAGGAAAACACACTGCCAGATCTTCTCTCTTATAAGTCCAATAAGAAATCTATCATAATAGAGGAATTTGTGGAAAAGAAGGTTCTGTCTTGGTGGATATATTGTTAAAATAATATCTGTTTACTTTCTTAAATATCCAAAGTCATTTAACTTCTTCATATCAGAAACATAGGTAGAAGTATTATAAACTATTATAAATAAGGTGTTGCTTCTAGGATAAGAGATTTCCTCTACTGGAGTTCACATCCCCTCCAGGTAGAAACTGTTTTGGTCCTTAGAATCTTGACAATTCTACTGGCCATATTGTACCACTATACCGTTATTCTCTTTTAAGGACATGTTTTCTCAAAGTCTTGGCCAATTCTGCACTGTATCAGGTGTCTTTCATGCCCTACCATATACCCTCGGGCATTTAAATATTCTCTATAGGCAATGGCTTTATGGAGAACTGTAACTTTCTCCTTGAGGGCTATCTCTGGCCAGAGGAAAGTGCTCAGCCCTTGCATGGATCAGGCCAGAGTAGCAGTGAAAGCCTTCCATCTTCAGCCAATGGTAGGTGAAAATTGATGGGGAAATAACCCAGCATCTTTGTTCATTGAATGGACTAACTCTGAGGTGAGTTCTCTGCCAACTTTGAGAGATACCCAGTGGGATTGAACCTCAGTTGCCCACAGTAGTTACCTACTAATTGTTTTCTTCTTTTGCAGTCTCCTGCTCCTCTACTTATTTTTCCCAAGATTACCTCTTAAACTATTTGTTCTTAATGCTTAGACTCATAGTCACCTTACAGAGGTATACTACTCAAGATATCACTTAGAACCAATTAAATGGGGTCCCCACTCTGAGATTCATGCTTGCTAGGACCTCACACTACTCTTCTTCTGTCATTGGCACTTCTCATGGAATGAGGACTCCAAGGATCCATTGAAATAGGCCCACCCATAACCACATTCCAGGGACCTATGATAAAATAATTCCTACTAAATAGCCTGACTGCTTCCAGCACTTGTACAGAACTCTTTCCAGAGTCCTCCTGAAGGTAGATTCCTAGGCCCAAGCATTGATCAAGAGGTATCTATTAGGGAGGGAATGTGAACTGAGCTTGAGCGTGTTGGCCAAGGCACTTACAGAATTCAGAATGACCTCTCTCATGACACAGGTTAGATGTCTTTGAATATCTCTTGTAGTTTTTATCTTTGTCTTCTCATGATGAATCCTGAATATTGTCTTAAATTTTTGCTACAATACTCTATTTCTTTCATCATCTGTGACTAATTTGCAGTTTCTCACATCCATTAAGTACTTTTTTCTCAAATTATTTTGGTTTCAATATTTTCAGTTATTAGATCTGTCATTTTGACTTTGGATAGACTGTTTCCTTAATGCTTTTGAACATTTTATTTTATGTTCATATTTCGAGGCTTTTTCTACCCCACTCTGTGCAGCTTAGATTGCATAAGTATTTCTTTTGCATTATTTTGTATGTGCTTTCACCAGTAATCTCAGGGAATATCACAGCCCCTAGCCTAATTTTTTCAAGTTTTGGTTTGAGATTCCTGCTCCAGGCAGATGAAATAATACAAACCAAGAATGCAATGAATGAATAGACTACATGTCATCTCTTAAGCTATGCTTTTCCCATCTAGTAGTAAGTTAAAAACACACAAAACAGAGTGTTCATAAACTAATTGGTGAATTACATCTAATCACTTATTTCACTGAAAATGTAGCTATTTTAATGTTCCAACTTTATGCAGAGGTTTCAGCTACAAATTCTATTTTCACATGAACCCAAGCACTTACTTCCCATTTTCTCCTAAGAATAAGATGCACAAATATTTATCAATAGAAATTGGAGACATATTGCTACCGTGAAATGAATCAACTAGTGTAGAGCAGAGAACTAAAGTTTCACCCCCTGTCATACCTCAACAAGTGGCTTCATTATTTCCCTCACCAAAGTAGTGTTGGTATGGCTGAGTAGAAAGCTGAACATCCATCCTCTGCCTAGTAGCAACCAGTCAGTGTGAGGCATCAGTCATCGTTCCATTTATCCTTTTCACTCCACCCATATTGGTAGAACACACTAGGGAGCTGAGTTTCCACTCTGTGATATTATGATAGCTATATTGTGTTTTTCCTCTGTGATTCCCAGCTCTCAGCTCAAATAAGCCTTGTTATTTCCTAAGTGGCTAACGTGATAAGACTATCTTTTGTCAAAGTATTGGCCTTCTGTCCTTACTTCCTTAAGTGGCTCCTGCGCAATAAAAGTGAAAGACATATTTGCTATTTCCAAGTTTTTCAAACACACCTAAGCATATGTTAAGGAGGCAATTTGTGGAAAGCTCCTAAAAACTACAGTCAGGGGTGCTGGTTGCCAGGAAATGAGCCATGTTCCTGGGGGGTTGAAACTTTCAGTCCCACTGCCCAGCTGCTTAGGAGGGACAGAGGCTTACAGTTAAGTTGATCACCAGTGGCCAATGGTCTAACCAGTTATGCCTATGTAATGAATCTCCTATAAAATCCCAAAGAACAGAGTTCTGACATCTTCTAGATAGCTGAAGATGGTGAGGGTCCTGGAGGGTGGTGTGCCAGACTGGGCATAGAAGCTTTGTGTCCCTTTCTCCATACCTCACTCTATCCATCTCTTCATTTGCATCCTTTCTAATAAACCAGTAAATGTAAATATTTCCCTAAGTGCTGTGAATCACTCTAGAAAATTAATCAAACCCAAGGAGGGGATCACAGGACTCTGATTTAGAGCCAGTTGGTTGGAAGCACAAGCAAAACAATCCGGGGCCTGAGATTGTAATTGGAAGTAGGGGCCTGTCTTGGGTTACTGAGCTCTCAGCCTGTAAAATTTGATACTATCTCCAGGTAGATACTGTCAGATTGAATTGAATTGGAGGACATATAGCTGGTGTCCACTACAGAACTGATTGCTTCTGTGTTCATTGTTGTTAAGCAAAAGAATAGGAAAAGTATTCTGACTTTATTCTAAACATATACCCTCACCTAGAAAAAAAGACATGGAGAAAGGAGGTGTTAGCCTCTGTTAGTTGGCATTTAACCCACCCTCTTGCCCTTCAAGTTTCAGAAAGTCTGGCAGGAAGCTGAAATTTTTAAAAAAAGTAAATAATATACTAAATAGTTGGCACCTGTAGCTCAGTGAGTAGGACGACAACCACATACACCAAGGCTGGTGGGTTCGAACCCGGCCTGGGCCTGCTAAACAACAGTGACAACTGCAACAACAACAAAACAGCCAGGCAGTGTGGTGGGTGCCCATAGTCCCAGCTATTTGGGAGGCTGAGGCAAGAGAATCACTTGAGCCCAAGAGTTTGAGGTTGCTGCGAGCGGTGACGCCATGGCACTCTACCCAGGGTGACAGCGTGAGACTCTGTCTCAAAAAAAAAAAAGAACATACTAAATTAAAAAAAAAAAACAATAAACACACACACACACAAAAACCCTATTAGACCACTACACACGTACTAGAATGGTAAGTCCAAAGCACTGTTACTATCAAATGCTGATAAGAATGTTGAGCAATAGCAACTTTTTTTTTTTTTTTTTTGGCCAGGGCTGGGTTTGAACCCACCACCTCTGGCATATGGGGCCGGCACCCTATTCCTTTGAGCCACAGGCACCACCTAGAAATAGCAAAGTTCACTCATTGCTAGTGGGAATGCAAAATAGTACAGATATTTTCAAGAAGACTTTGGTAGTTTCTTAAAAAACAAACAAACAAACAAACATGATCATATCATAAGATCTAGCAGTTGTGCTTATTGCTATTTACCCAAATGAGTTGAAAATTTATGTCTATAT
Source organism: Galagoides demidoff (assembly GCA_963574575.1). Classification (NCBI taxonomy): domain Eukaryota; kingdom Metazoa; phylum Chordata; class Mammalia; order Primates; family Galagidae; genus Galagoides; species Galagoides demidoff. The sequence continues at coordinate 7,204 of CAUYQV010017971.1, forward strand.
AAAAACCTGCACATGCGTGTTTATGGCAGCCTTATTAATAATAGCCTGAGCTTAGAAGCAACTAAGATGTTCTTAAATAGATGAATGTATAAACAAACTATAGTAATCCATACAAGCGGACACCATTCAGCACCACAAAGAAATGCATTATCAAGTCATTGAAAAGCATGATGGCTTAACAGAATATTACTAAATGAAAGAAGAAAATCTGAAAGGACAACATACAAGAAGACTTTGCTTTAGTTTTTCAGCTTTTCCAGATACTGTGGTTTTTTTTTTTTTTACACTTTGAGGGTCTGTGGCAACTCTGGAGCTTTTGCTTGGAGCTATTTTTCCAATAGTATGTGCTCACTTCATGTTTCTCTGCCACGCTTTGGTAATCCTCTCTATATTCCAGATGTTTTCATTATCTGTTGTGGTGATATGTGATCAGTAATATTTGATGTTACTATTGTCATTCTCAAGCACTATGAACTGCACCCATACAAGACTGAGTTTAGTTGATAAATGCTTTGTGTGGTTTCCCTGCTCCATTGACTGGCCATTTTCCTGTTTCTCTCCCTCTACTCAAGCCTCCCTATTTCTTGAGACACAACAATATTGGAATTAGGCCAATTAATAACCCTCCAATGGCCTATAAGTGTTTAAGTGGAAGAAAATTCGGATATTTCTCACTTTAAATCAAAAGCTAGTAACGATTCAGCTTAGTGAGAAAGACTTGTCAAAATCTAGATAGGCCAAAAGCTGGGCAGCTTGACCAAAAAGTTAGCCAAGTTGTAAGTGCAAAGGAAAAATTCTTGAAGCAAATTAAAAGTGCTACTCTGATTAATGTACAAGTGGTAAGAAAATGAAGCACATTTATTGTTGATATAGAGGAAATTCTAAGTGGTCTGATTAGAAGATCAAAACAACCACAACATTCCATTAATGTAAAGCCTAATTCAAGACAAGGCTCTACCTCCCCTCAGTTCTTTGAAGGGTGATAAAGGTGAGGAAGCTGCAAAAGAAACAGTCTGAAAGTAGCAGAGGTTGATTCATGATGTTTAAGAAGGTGTTTCCATAATGTAGAGGTTCAAGGTGAGGTAGCATGTGCTGATGGAGAAACTTCAATCAGCTGTCTAGAAGTTCAAGCTAAGATCCTGTAAAGGTGACTACCCTGAACCACAGATTTTCAATGTAGATAAAACAACCTTATATTGGAAGACGCCATCTAGAACTTTCATAGCTAGAGAGGAGATGTCAATACCCGGCTTTAAAGCTTCAAAAGACAGGCTGGCTCTCTAGGGGCTAGTTCAGCTGGTGACTTTAAGTTGAAGCTAATGCCCATTTTCCATCTATATATCTCAAGGCCCTTAAGAATATGCTAAATTGACTTTGCCTGTGCTGTACAAATGAAATAACAAAGCCTGAGTGACAGAACACCTGTTTCCAACATGGTTCATTGACTATTTTAAACCCACTGTTGAGACTTACTGCTTAGAAAAAAAAATTCTTTCAAAACATTACTGCTCATTGCCAATGCACCTTGTCGCTCAAGAACTCTGATGGAGGTGTACAAGGAGATTGATGTTGTTTTCATACCTGAGAACATAACACCATCTATTCTTCAGCCCAAAGATTAAGAAACCATTTTGACTTTCATTTCTAATTATTTAAAAAATACATTTTATCAGGCTATATCATCTGCCATAGATAGTGATTTTTCTGATGGATCCAATAAAAGTAAATTGAAAACCTTCTGGAAAGGATCAAGCATCCTAATGCCATTAAGCATATTCATGACTTATGGGAAGAAGTCAAAAATAGAAACATTAAGAGGAGTTTGGAAGAAGTTAATTCTACTCCTCATGGATGATTTTAAGGAGTTCAGAACGTCAGTGGAGGAAATCACTGCAGATGTGAAGGAAATGGAACCTGAAGACGTGACTAAATTGCTGCACTCTCACGATCAAAAGCAAATGAGGAGTTGCTGCTTATGGATGAGCAAAGAAAAAGTGCTTTCCTAGATGAAATCTACTCTCAGTGAAGATGCTATGAACACTGTTGAAATCACAGCAATGGATTTAGAATATTATGTAAACTTAGTTGATAAAACAGTGGTAGGGTTTCAGAGGATTGACTCCCATTTTGAAAGAAGTTTTAATGTTGCTAAAATGCTGTCAAATAGCATTTCAAGTACAGAGAAATCTATTATGAAAGGAATGGTCAATTGATAAAACAAACTTCATAGTTGTCTTAATTTAATAAATTACCACAACCACCTTGACCTTTAGCAACCACTAACCTGATCAGTTAACAGCTATCAACAGCAAAACAAGACTGTCCACTGGTAATAAGATTCTGACTTGCTGAAGGCTCAGATGATTGTTAGCATTTTTTAACAAACAATAAATAATTTTAAATCGAGATGTGTACATTGTTTTTTAGGCGTAGTGCTTTTTCATACGTCTAATGTAAACATAACTTTCATCTGCCCTTGAATACCAAAATAATTGTGTGCCTCACTTCACTGTGATACTCACTTTACTGTGCTGGTTGGGAACCAAAGCTGCAATATTTCTGAGGTATGCTTGTAGTTAAGTTCCTCTTTCAACATAGCCTGAATATTTTGCATATGATTCATCCTCAGAATATGTTCAACAATGCTATCTGGATGAATCAAAGAATGAATAAATCAAAGTTCGAAGGATCACATTTGCTATTTCAAAATGTGGAGACTGCTCCCTAGTATAGTCTTCTTCCCCCGTGGATAAAATACAATGTGCTAAAATTGCTCACCTAACTTCATATTCCAATAGGAAATAATAATTCTGAGTGTTATTGGGGACATTTACACTCAAGACTGAAACAACATTTTGGAGTGCATCAACTCCGTACATCTATGCCACATCCAGTCTGTTTAATAGGAACGTGTGCCATCTCCAAGGGTTCTCTATTAATCTTATAAATATCTGCACCTTGGGCCAACCCCCATCCCAGGAAGTATTTGATGGAAGTGTAGCCAATAATTTATTCCACAAGATACCCACTTTCTGATGTGCCACAAATTCAGGAGCTATGGTTGGCAGTCTGAATTGAAGACACCATCTGGATCAATTTTCAAAATATGTTCACAGCAAGCCATTTGTCTATAGAATCACTGATGTAATTACCACCCCAGTATCCTCCTTGTAATTTTTTCTTTCTTGCAGTTGCACACTCCAATCTAGTGCTAATTAGTACTACTGTTTTTTCTCCGCTGTCTTCTCTCATTTAACAACCCAATTCACTCATAGCCCCAAACTCTGAGGCAGGGATCCACCGTCCAGAGGGGAATGACTACCCATTTCCAGGGGGCATCAAGACAGCTCCCAGCTAGGGCACACTGAAAAGGGTGCACTAGACACTCAGGGTAGCCAAGAGGTATTGTTTTTCCACAACCTATCAATCACATCACTGGATGATACAGGCATCCCAGCTATACTCTGATAATACGTAGAGAGGATTCTAAGGTAGATTAGAATGTCTGATATGTTTCTGGTCCTTTCATCTAGCAGAGCTGTCCACTCAGATCACCCCACTATTTCCAGCTGGCAGGAGTGAGTCAGGGATCCCTGGGCCTTTTCATGTAATTTATCCTTGTTGCTCTACCCAGATCCACCACCTACTCTCTTGACGGTTTCTTCTCCACTAAGTGCTGAACTGTACATTCAGAACCCAGAGTGCTAGCTTGCCCTGGGCTCTCTGGACTTGCCTTTGTGCTCGGTCTCTCTCATGGACTCCGGAAATTTCTCTCCTTTCCTTCCTTCTGACACCCCTTTCTGGCCCCATTCCACAGTATCCAATCATTTCGATCCAATCCTGGCTTCTAAAGTTCCAATAGTATTCCTCAATTTTAAAGTATGCCCAGAAGAATACTGTTATTCAGAATGTCACTGCATAAACTTATGTGGATGAAGGCTTAAATTAATTTTCTGTTAAATCTAATTAGAAAACAGGGAAATAAAAAGGAAGAAATTGTGAGACACATTTGCTGCTGAAGGAAAGATAAAACATGGAAGTGTTTTTGTCTGGAAGTGACAATCATTTCTTCTGCTTAAATTTCAGTGGTAAATATAATCACATGACCCTTTCTAACTATAAGTAGATTGGGAAAAGTAGTGTTCTGATGTGCCCAGGAAAGAGAGGAAGAAAATATGTAGATCAGCACTTGCAATCTCTCCCATAATTTTTTAAATAGTATGTGCTCATTAAAAAGCAACTATTGTAATATGTTATGATCAAATCATCTTTATTCCTTGGAGGAGTTTCAGAGAAGCACAAATTTGTTTTGCAATTTGCCAACTTTCCCAGGAGTCTACTATGAGACATACTTTTAAATACAGAATAACATCTAATTTCAAGAAGAAAACATCATAATCACAGATCTCTATAGGGAAGATTAACCCTTCATTCAATCGCACTTTTCAGAACAGTCCTTTGAAATAACCTTTACAATCTCAGTAGGCTGAAAATTTTCGCCTTCCTTTTGGTACTCAGACAAAATCCTAACTTATGATATCCTAACTGATATTATTCCCATGAGTGAACATGCCTAAACACCCGAGCAGGTGCTATTAGGTACACTAAAAACAAGAATGTTCCTTTGGGGAATAGGCAGACAAGGGTCAGTATAAGAATGTTGAATTAATTTTTCCTTTATATTCAAAAATAGAATGTCAACCAAGACACTGTTTTTCTGCATCTTAGGACTCCAGAGACTTTAAACACTCAGGGTTTCTAGATTTTTCTTATGCAATATTTTCATGGTCTTTCCTCTTTTACCACTTATAATAGAAAGACATTGGTTTTTTGACCACTTAGGGAAGCTCCCTCATAGGTAAATGTGTTCAGTAGCCAGTCTCAAATAGGATGCTTCATTAAAGTCTCTCTGAAAAGATCAGGGTGGTTTCAAAACCTATTCTATGTATCAATCTTATCAATGTTATAGAGTACATTCCCTTCTAGATTTGGCTCTACTCACCAACCCATTTGGAAAACACATTCTCTGCAGGGTAAAGACATCCATAGAAGATAAATTTCAAAATTTCATTGTCCAAAGTAAACATTTAGGTAGAAGGGGTGGCTGCTATCAAATGAATATTAAGGGAAGCCCCAGTCGGAAGGGTCTGCAGGGAGTAGGAATTCTCAAAGTCAGGGGCAGGCAGATGATTAAGGGCTGTTCTTCTGGGAACAGGCTGTAGGTTTCAAAGGAGGGGACAGTAAAGAGATGATCATCAGGTCAAGTTCCAGAGTTAGACAGGAGGACACACTGGGGAAAACCCCTGAGAAAGAGGTCTTAATGCAAGAAAGAGCCAGAGCTGGGCAGAAAAGCTGTCCCTTGAGCAGAGTCAGCTGTCAAGAAACCCTGGGGTAGGGGCTATAGGACCCTGAATAAATGAAGCCCAGAGTTAATCCTTAAATTAGGTTTGATTCTTTTATTATAATTTCCCCTTTACACCTGCTATTAGTGCTTTGGCTACATGACCCTTTTTTTATATCCCAAGAGAAATTATGGTGTAATAGAAAAAAAATGAATTAAGAGACAGAAATATACCTCAGGCAGAGAGGGGTGGAACAAAGTGAGCTCTAAAACAAACTCAGACTGGAGGCCTAGTCCCAGCTCTTTTGCCCCCTAGCCATGTAAACATGGGCTCATTTACAAGCTTTCTGAATCATAGGCTTATCGTTCATGGAGTAGATTTGATAAATCATGTGTTATAGAATTGTTGGAATGTGTATACCTGTGTGCACGCTTATATGTGTGGGCATAGACAAAGAGAATGAGAAATAAAAATAGAGAGACAGAAAGAGAAAGAATCGGGCACAGTGCCTGCCACCTTGTAGGACTTTAATGAACACCTTGTAGGACTATTGCTATGATTATTTCGATAACAAAGCCTACCACCCTATCTCTGTGTGGTGCATTTTCTTTAATTCAGGATCTAAGAAAACAGTGTTATATGGCAAAAAATATCAAATCAATATCAGACACAAATCTTGTTCAACAACTAAAGCAATTTATGTTTTTCCTGAGAGGTTATGTTATTTAATTTGGATGGAGAGTTGTCTTTACCGGCTGGATACAACAAAAGTTATTAGCATTTGTGTCAAGGACCAACTCTTTCCCTCCCTCCTACTTGCCCTTACATGCAATGGAACCCTATTTTTCCATTCATTCCCTGCAGCCCCAAAGTACATAAACAGTCTCGTCTCATCAACCAATCAACTTAATTTAAAATTAACTCATGCTAAAGGACATGCAGTTTTCTAAAGGTTTTAAATTCATCTTGCTTTTTAGCAGTTTTTTTTTTTTTTTTACTCTGGACTGTTCTCATCTGTACCCCTTACATTCTCATTTTTTTTGTCTTGTTATTTAAATCTAATAGGATACCCACCATTATGTGTGTATTACTGCTACTCCTAGAATGTAAAATTCTAGAAGGAGGTTTGGATCTTGATTATTCTTGTACCCCAGTACTAACACAATTCATTGAAAAGGTCAGATGCTAATTGAACTTAATTGGGAAATAAGTAAGCTAACATATTATGATCTAATTTATCCAACATTTTTTAATAAATCATGTAAATCTACCTATCTATTTATATATGTATATGTATATATATGTATATCTTTTAATTTTATTGAACAACAGTCCAAAAGGAATAGAGGAAGCTGAGAAATTACTGTATTTAACTTTTGTCCTTTATTTCCTGGTGTCAATTATATTTCTTCTGAGTTCTTTCATATTTCCAAGGAGAAAAACTATTCCTATGTCAAGTTATCTTGTTTTGGATCTAAAAATAGATGGAAAATCATTTCATTTTGTTTTATACAATAATAGAGTTCTTAACTCTTAAACCTTACAATGGCAATAAACATATGATCAATGTGGCATATAGATTTAGATTCTGAAGTAAATTCAATGTTATGTTGAAAGGAATAATATGACCCCCACAAATGAAAACATAACCTATGTAGCTACTTATGTACCCAAATATAACAAGAACAAAATGATATTATGTACTGTATTCTTTCTAGCTCCATCCCAGCCATCTCCTACTTAGAACTTTAATTGTCCTCTGCACAAAGAAAGTGAAGGATTTGTCTTGGTATTCACTAGAAGCAGGAGAAAATGCCAAATTTGGCCCTGGAACTTATAATGGCCACGGCAGTGGAGTCAGCCTCAGCTGCCACCTGGGCTGGGCCTCATTGTCCTCAATTCTCAAAGCCTTCTCATAAGGACCAGAAGAAATGAGGGTCAGTATCATTGATATTTGCCAAAACATACAGAATTGTTTTCTTGTTGGGTTTCATTATGGGCTTTTGTCACACATAGGAATTCATAAAGTTAGGATTACTATTAGTATTCTAGGTATTTTTCCTTCACCAAATCTTGATAACAAACTACCTGAGTTCCCACAAAATGAAGAAATTTCTCTTGGAATAACAATCCATCATACTCAACATTTCTCAGACTTTCTCTTTAGTGGCACAGTTGCCCTTTATGAATATCATACCCAAGATAAGAACCAGGAAGCCAGTCTTGGGGATGTCCTCATCACCACTCAACACCCCATTTTAGGTGACATCCAGTTTGTTGAGGAGGTCATAGCAGTGGCTGATAAGATCTACTCACTTTACACCAATACTGTGTGCTCAGAGGCCATACTGAGCAACTCAGGAAGGGGTCCTTGTGTTTTGTACTCTTCCATGACCATCTTGATCTGCCTTTTAAAGAAACTGAATACAAAAGGTCACATATTTTATGTTTCCATTTATATGAAATACTCAGAATAGGTAAATCCATAGAGACAGAATGTAGATTGGTGGCTGCCAGGGGCTTTGGTAAGGGATGAGTGAGGAGCAACTGGTTAATGAGTATAGGATTTCCTTCTGGGGTGATTAACATGTTTTGCAGCTAGGTAGAAGTGGGGATTACACAACAAGGTGAATGTACTAAATTCTACTGAGTTGTTCAATTTGAAATGTTTAATTTGGTGTTATATGAACTTTATCTTAATTTAAAAAGTAAAAGGAAAGAAAAAGAAATCAGTCAATCAGGCCATGTGTAAGAGTCAGAGATTTTTCCAGAAAAATAGAAATCTTCTAACCATTTAACACAGAGAAAATTTAAAGCAGAAAATTAGTTTCACAAGTGATAGAGAAACTGAAGAATGAAAAGGTAGGCAACCAAACATTAGCAATAGACAAAGTTCATCTCACTTCTAGGCTGAATAGACAAAGAGAGGAATTATTGTTATTGGAACCTAGAAATAGAGGTTGGCAATATCTGTAATCACAGTGGGCCAAATGATACAGGATAAACTAAAGAAAAGATGTAGCCATTGAAAGAGAAGAAACATCATGTAGAAAGAAAAAAGGAGAAACATTCTGGCTTCTATTATTTTCCTGGGATCCAGTCTCCTGTTGATACCACCTGTTGCCTGAAACATGATGTCCTGGAGAAACTAAAATTGTGGTCATCAGGAGTCAGCCCTGAGTAAGAGAGGATGGGGAAAAAAGATGTGAGGCCAAATCAGCCAAAGATTAGCTTGCTACTTGAGCAGATTAAATGAGAAGGACAATATCCAAATTGATGCAGGAAAAGGTTTGATAACTGTTACCATTCATGACAAAAAAGAGTGCTATGAAACTACATAAACAATATCCATGAAAAGCATACAGCAAATATCATACTTAATGGGAAAATATCTAAAGCTTTCACTTTGAAATAGAAAACTAAACAAGAATGCCTATAATCACAACATTCAGATAACTTTGTAATAGAGGAATTGCCCAGTGTGGTAATTCTAACTGGAGGAAACAAAAACATCAGGGACTGGGTGGTGCCTACGGCTCAGTGGGTAAGGTGCTGGTCCCATACACCCAGGGTGCAGGTTCAAACCCCGCCCCAGCCAAACTGCAACAAGAAATAGCGGGGCCTTGTGGAGGGCACCTGAAGTTCCAGCTACTTGGGAGACTGAGGCAAGAGAATCGCCTAAGCCCAAGAGCTGGAGGTTGCTGTGAGCTGTGACGCCACAGCACTCTACCAAGGGTGACATAGTGAAACTCTGTCTCTTAAAAAAAAAAAAATATATATATATATCAAGGATTAAACAATAATAATTTGAAGTGTTCCACAATCTTAAGACACCATTAACTGCATGCTTGAGAGATTGTTCTACAGATACCTTTTATCTGTCAATATACATGAGCATTTACATTATGTATAAGTAAATGGGATACTCAATAAGTTTATATTTCAAAATATTACCCATAACTTAAATAATAAGTGAAATTATAAACTGAAAACTTAATAATAAAACATGTGAGATTTAATCATTTCTTCTTAGGAGGTCAATTTACTTCAAGCTTCGCTCATTTCGAAAGTTGAGATCTGATATGGGCTAATCTTACTGGAGTTAGATGATATCTCACAGTAGTTTTGATTTGCATTTCCCTGATGATTAAGGATGATGAGCATTTTTTCATGTGTCTGTAGGCCGTGCACCTGTCTTCTTCCAAGAAGTTTCTCTTCAAGTCCCTTGCCCACACTGAGATGGAATTACTCATTCTTTTTTTGCTAATATGTTTGAGTTCTCTGTGGATTCTGGTTATTAAACCTTTGTCAGACACATAACCTGCAAATATCTTCTCCCATTCTGAGGGCTGTCTACTTGCTTTACTTACTGCGTTCTTGGCTGTGCAAAAGCTTTTTAGTTTGGTCAGATCCCAGTAATGTATTTTTGATGTTGCTTCAATTGCCTGGTATTGCAGCCCAATTCATGATTGCTAAGTCGTGGAAGAAGCCCAAGTGCCCATTGACCCACATATGGATTAATAAACTGTGGTATATGTACACCATGGAATATTATGCAGCCTTAAAAAAAGATGGAGACTTTCCCTCTTTCATGTTTACATGAATGGAGCTATAACATATTCTTCTTAGCAAAGTATCTCAAGAATGAAAGAAAAAGTATCCAATGTACTCAGCCCTAATATGAAACCAATTTATAAGCACCCACACTTCCATATGAAAGCTATAACCCAACTACAGCCCAAGATGAAGGGGAAAGAGAAGGAGGAGAGGAGGGGAAGGAGGAGGATTGGTGAAGGGGGGGTAATTGGTGGTACCACACCTACGGTGTATTTTATAAGGGTACATGTTAAATCTACTAAGTGTAGAGTATAAATGTCTCAACACAATAACTATGAAAATGAGGTGAAGGCTATGTTAACCAGTTTGATGAAAGTATTTCAAATTGTATATAAAATCAGCACATTGAACTCCATAATTGCATTAATGTACATAGCTATGATTTAATTTAAAAAAAGAAGATTACAGGGCTATTTTTATTTTTGAGAAGCCGAGAAATAATAGCTTCCTTCCTATTATCTGTTTGCCAGTAATAAAAAAGGATTAGTAGTAATAGTGAATTGGTAGGGAAAGGGAAGAAAGAGCAAGAAAACTCTAGATTACAATATCCAACAGTACATATTATGAAACATAAGATGGGCTCGGCGCCTGTGGCTCAATCGGCTAAGGCGCCAGCCACGTACACCTAAGGTGGCGGGTTCAAATCCCCAGCCCGGACCCACCAAACAACAATGATGGCTGCAACCAAAAAATGGCCGGGCGTTGTGGCAGGCGCCTGTGGTCCCAGCTACTTGGGAGGCAGAGGCAGGAGACTCACTTGAGCCCAGGAGTTGGAGGTTGCTATGAGCTGTGATGCCATGGC
>CAUYQV010017974.1:0-26707 GCA_963574575.1 Galagoides demidoff
ATATACAATTTGAAATACTGTCATCCAATTGGCCAACATAGCCATCATGTCATCCTCATAATTGTTGTGTTAAGACATTTATATTTGACATTTAGAAAGATTCACATGTACCATTATAGGAAAAATCATAGGCATGATCCCCGCAATCACCCTCTCTTCACCCATCCTCACCCCTTTCTCAATATTCTTGGACTCCATTTGGATTATAGCTTTCCTATGACAGTTAACAATTAGTTTCATAATAGGGTTGAGTACATTGGATACTTTTTCTTCCATTCTTGAGATACTTTGCTAAGAAGAACGTTTTCCAGCTCCATCCATGTAAACAGGAAGGAGGTAAAGTATCCAATCTTTTTATTTCTCTGCTGAACACTGAAAGAAGAAGATTTGTTTTGGACCACACATTAAATATACAAGCACTAGTGCAAGCTGATGAGAAAAAAAACAAGGTCTGTGCATGGTATCCGACACCACGGATGAGCAATCTGCGTGTAGCCCATAGGCATCAGGTCAGACATCCCTGCAAGTGTAAAGGAACAAGGCACAAGGCCAGTCTTTTCCAACTCTATTAGCTTTAAAGTCACCTCAGTTCCTCAAAGCAGCCTGGTCACATTTGAAAATATGACACTCTAGTCAAAGCATTGGTAAAATAACTGTTTCTAATTGTGTCCTGTTACAAAGGAAAACATATTCTTATTAAACCCACATAAATAACTATATTGTCATAAAATAAGAATACTCCTGAATAGTTTCCAAATTCTGGAGATGTCAGGTAGAGGACATATAAATATTTTAGTTTTGCTCATTAAAGTATAGTTTACCCAATTACTATAAACTGAAGACCTTAAGAGAAAAAAGACTCTAGAAAACAAAACAGAGAAAGAATCAACAATGTTTCAAGTAAAACATCATAAACACCACTCTAGTACTGCATCAGTTTAGTCTCATGTAACTAATTCTTGTTCCATTGGATGTTAAATTAGCAATTTTATGAGTCCATTTTCTCCATGGAGTTTAGTTGTTTAAATTTTATACAAGCCAATTGTATAATTTCAACATCATAAGCAGAGGTCTGTATTTCAGAGTTCCTGTCAGAGTCTTTTACATGAACCTCCTGGAAGACAAAACACATGAGGATTTGCAAGGAGCTATTATAATAGAAAAAAGAACATCAAAATAAATCAATTTTCTCATGTACCAAGATATACCAGATTTGTAGAAATTGCATAAATTTTGGAGCACTTTAATAATACATCTATATGACTATAACTCAAAGAAAGTTAAACATTATTCCTTTTTTTTTTCGTGGAGACAGAGCCTCAAGCTATTGCCCTGGGTAGAGTGCTGTGGCGTCACAGCTCACAGCAACCTCCAACTCCTGGGCTCAAGTGATTCTCCTGCCTCCGCCTTCCAAGCAGCTGGGATTACAGGCACCTGCCACAACACCTGGATATTTTTTGTTTGCAGCCGTCATTGTTGTTTGGCGGGCCCAGGCTGGATTTGAACCTGCCAGCTCAGGTGTATGTGGCTGGCGCCTTAGCTGTTTGAGCCACAGGCGCCGAGCCTAAACACTATTCCTTAATTGGCCATGCTTTCTGTAAGATTAACATATCAAATAATCCTAATTAAATGTCAAAAAGACTTAATTTATAATTTTAAATTTTATTTTTAGACATTTTCCTTATATGAAAGGTTGATTTGCTATATAAAACATTTAAAACATTTGATATCAAAAGAGGATCCCAAGTGTAAAAGAACAGTTATTCATTTAGTCAAAGTGATAATTAAAAAATTTTTTAAGCAAGAAAAACTTTTATAGAAAGGAAACTAAGTTTTCCAAACATTCAAAAGATGTAATAAGGACAACATACGGCTGGGTGCAGTGGCTCACACCTGTATTCTCAGCACTTTGGGAAGTTGATGCAGGAGGATTGCTTAAGGCCAAAAGTTCAAGACCAGCCTAAGCCATCTAGCAAGACCTCGTCTCTACAAAAACCAAACAAACATGCACAAAAAAAACATTAAGCAGGTGTGGTGGTGTGTGCCTATAGTCCTAGCTATGCAGGAGGCTGAGGCAGGAAAATTGTTTTGAGCCCAGGAGTTTAAAGACTGCAGTGAGCTAATATCATGCCATTGTACTCTAACCTCAGCAACAGTGCAAGGCTCTCTAAAAAACAATATATTTTTTAAAAAAGACAACATGAGGAAAAGTCTCACCTATTTTATTTTTATTCAATAGGCAAACTAGTCTTTTACTATTTCTAATTAATACTACACGAAAATCTTGTTCAAAAGAAAAATCCAAATTCTACCTTTGTAACAATATATTATCGATATTAATACAGTAGCTAATTTTAATAAAACCTTACAAATCATCCAATCTCAATTAGCTTTGACTATATAAGATTTCCACAAACCTTTTATAACCTTTTACAATTTTTTCCATTTTCCTTCTTTCCTCAACTTTCTAGATCAGTTCAGTTTTATCTATAATTCTTTTTTATCCCATCAACTTAAAATAACCTTTGAGGGCTGAAAACTAAAATATACAGAGAACTCAAGAAAAGATCAAACAATCCCATTTATCAGCAGGCAAGAGACATGAACAGATCCTTCTTGAAGATGACAGACAAATGGCCAACAAACCCATGAAAAAATGCTCCTCATCCCTAATCATCAGAGAAATGCATATCAAAACCACTTTGAGATAATCCCCTAACCCCAGTGAGAACAACCCATGTCACAAAATCCCAAAGCTGCAGCTGCTGGTGTGGATGTAGAGAGAAGGGAACACTTTTACACTGTTGGTGGGATTGCAAACTAATACAGCCTCTTTGGAAAGAAGTATGGAGAATCCTCAAAGAACTCAAAATAGACCTTGCATTTGGTCCTTCAATCCCATTACTAAGTATCTCCCCTGAAGTTAAAAAAAAAAAAATTCCCATAAGGACATTTGCACTAGAATGTTTACTGCAGCCCAATTCATGATCGCTAAGATGTGGAACCAACCCAAGTGCCCATCAACTAATGAATGGATTAAAAAACTATGGTATACCATGGAATACTATTTTGCCATAAAAAGATGGAGACTTTACATCTTTTGTATTTACCTGGGTAGAGTTGAAGAACTTCCTCTTTAGTAAAGTATCACAAGAATGGAAAAGCAGGTATCCAGTGTACCCAATACTAATATGAAAATGGTAGATGAACAACTACATGCCCACATGAGAAAACAACTGAATAAAATTCAAGTCCATGGATGGAGGGAGGGGATGGAGGGGGGGGGAAGTGGGGGATTGGTAAGGTCTCACCTAATGGGGCACAATGGAAGGGTATATGGCACATCTCATGAGTGACGGGCTCAAGTACAACTTGAAGTTTACCTTAGAAATGAAAATAATGTAACCTAAACATTTGTACCCTTATATTAATCTGAAATAAAGAAGTAACCTAATTGTTTGTCCCCTCATATTAATCTAAAATAAATGAACAATGGCTCGGTGCCCATAGCACAGTGGTTACGGCACTGGCCACATACACCGAGGCTAGTGGGTTCAAACACGTCCTGGGCCTGCTAAACAACAATGACAACTGCAACAAAAAATAGCCAGGTGTTATGGCAAGCTCCTATAGTCCCAGCTACTCGGGATGCTGAGGCAAGAGAATCACTTAAGTCCAAGAGTTGGAGATTGCTGTGAGCTGTGACGCCACAGTGCTCTATTAAGGGAAACATAGTGAGACTGTCTCAAAAAAAAGTAAATAAATAAAATAATAAAATAACTCTTCAATAACTTTTAAGCTAGAGAAAATTACTTCTCCTTTAACAAAAACCACTTTCTCAAATCTTTCTTATAAGCCCCCACACCAAAAAGACATCCTATATTTCTTGTACGCTCTGTATACAAATAGTTTCTTTTGTGTCAAATAGTTGTAATTATATAAATTAACTACAATTTTAAGCCTCAGGAGCACTATTTTCAGTGAAAATAAAGAAAATTGGCTTATTATGTATCGGGTGGAGAGCCCAGGGCAAAAGAAAGAGCTGTGAAGACCATGCTTGCAGGATTCAAGTCCTCCAAACATCACCAGGAAGCAGAACCAGGCCAGGGAGGATGCGTTGGGCTTGGGGCCGTCCTACAACTTGTGGCCTAGGTGTGGTGGACATACATGTCTTCAGGCCGCACCGCACCATGGCCACCTGTCTGGGCCCCAGAGTCTAAAGGGTCAAATTAAAGACATAGCTTATAGACAAATTGAGGAAATATCAAAATCATCACAGAAGCACCAATGTCTGGTCAGAGGCAGCATTAATTTGTCTGATAAGTAGACTCAAGAAAAATTATCTAAAATTCTGAAAACATTTTTATTTTATTTTTTCAGGTGAGGGGGGTGGATGGACGGGAGGGAGGGAGATTGGTGGGATCACCTCTATGGTTTATCTTACAAGGGTACAAGTGAATCTTTCTAAAAGCAGAGTATGAACGTTTTAACTCAATAACTAAGAAAATGACATGAAGGTTACCTTGACCAATTTGATGAGAGTATTTCAAAATGTGTATGAAAACAGCACACTGTACCCCATGATTGCATTAATGTACATAGTTATGCTATACGAAATTTAAAAAAATAGAAAAAAAATTTAAACTAGTTTTATATACCAATGATTATTAATGTCATGTGAAGTTGAAAAGCATGAGGGGTCATTATTTAATTTATGAGTGCTCACTTATTTATAATTCAATTGCACCATGTAGCCCAGTGATTTTCAACCGTGTGCTGTGGCACACTGGTGTGCCATGAGAGGATCTTAGGTTTGCAGTGAAATGTTTTTAAAAATCATTTATGAAATTATTTTTGAAAGAAGTTCAAAGCATAGTAAGTATATTTGTTTACCTCTTTTTTTGATCGACATGATTTAAGTGTGCTGTGGAAGTTTACCTTTAGGTTCACGTGTTCCCTGAGATTAACAGGGTTGAAAAACACTGGATGTAGACAATATCCCAACACAGACATATACTCATGTATACATATAAATATAGATAGATGCAAAAACACATTTTATAGCTTTGATTTAAAGATTTTAATTAGGAGACAGGTAAAACTCACTATATTAACAGGGGCACTTAGATTAAATTGTGCCTCTGTAAATGGAAGAAGTTAAAGTTTATCTGTTTCACATGACTGAAGCTCTGACCAAGTTTTAGAGAAAACAGAGTAGCAACTTTTTATCTCAAGCACAGAAAGAGATTTTAAGCTTTTCCAAGACGTTTGGGGAAGATTAAAAATAGATATCAAAGTAACAAAGCCTTAGGGATTCACCACAGGATTTTATTTTATTTTGTTTTGTTTTTAGTCCCAATATCAAGTTTCAAGGCATAGGATTTTATAAGGTGATTAAGATTAATTTTTGCTAGATAGGTGATTTCTAATTTACTCTTCGTTTTCCAACTGGACCACTGAGCTCAGGACAGAGTCCAAACAGGGCCAATAAAGCATTTGCACTTTCTAAGACCTGATACTTACACAGAGGATGCCATAAACATGTATACATATTTTAAGAAAGGGAAAAAAAACTATTAAATTTGTAATACTCGAGTCATGTTTAACTTCTGCAATTGCAAGAGGTGCTTAACGTGACTTGTATTCATCTTTTGTTACCAGTATGTATTGAGTATTACAATATTAATATAGGCTTTTTCTTTCTTACAATGTGCATACATTTTTTTGCACCCTCTGTAAAGCTGAAAAGCAAGCATGGCTGGAAGGCAAATCATCTACATTACCCAGAAATCAAGGGTCATATTTTTGCATTGAATCTCGAGTTTTCACAAAGAGTGAAATGCCGTAGAACAGGCTGTGCAGTGCTTACACAGTGTACCTTCCTCAAGGGCAATACATCAACAATCAGTTCACGCTCATCAGCCTTCCCCTCCGTGGGAGTCTTGTCTTTTGCCCACAGTGGTAGCGAAAAGTATTTCCATATCCTCCATGTGTCCAAACTTCCCTTTTCTTATCTAACTGTGCAAAGAAATGAGTAGCCCCCCGCAGTAATAACTACTCATTATAACTGCTGTCAACCACCTCTAAATTCAGCCTGTTCTGGTGACCTTTCAGCCATCCTGCACACAGATGTCAAGTTTTCTGTCATAGTACAAAGTAATCCCTGGTATCTCAGAGAACTCCAGTAAAAGAGAGCAGATCTTTAGACTTGAAAAAAACCTGTTCATGACTCCAGGGTCTCCAAAAGTTCCTCAAAAGACCCCCAAAAGGGTGTGTGTGGAACCTTTTTCTCTTGTTCCTTAAGGAGTCTCAGAGCCACTAGAAACCATCTCTAATTTTCTTTATGTGGAATTGAAGGTGGCAAAAAGGAAAGAGGGGTATAAGTGGAAGGAAAAGAAAGAATAATTCTTAGAAGTGCCAATGTGAAGATTTGAAGCTTTTCAGAAAGACCAATGAAGTTTTACATTTTTCTCAGAAAAATTAAATGACGCAGAAAGTAGGTAAACAGAAAGACCAAACATATAATTAAAATATATCCTCAAATCAGAATTCAAAAAAACAAAAGCAGAAAGGCCTTTTTTTAAGAAAAAAAAAAACATAGCTTGAACATCAGCTTTTAATTAAGCTGACTTCTGACCGTACAGGTCTTTAAAAAAATCTTTTAAAATCTCCCCTTATCAGATTTTAACCAGGACAAACAGCCAATATTCCTGGATTTTTTACTTTCTTCCCCCAAAGGTACTTAGCAAAAATAAAACAAAATAAAAAATCTTAACCAGGGTTATAATTTAACCAAGAACATATGAGGCATCCCCAAAGAAGTGCAAAGAAGTCCTTACAAGATCAAGAACCACTCCCAAAGACAGTTCAAAGAAAGGAAAGATTCATTAGCCACAAATGGGGTACAAGTCACATTTTTGTTCACTGATATTCTCTAGGATCTCAGGGTCTCAGCTGGCCATCTACACACAAAGGTCAATCATCCCATGTATCCTATAGATGAAACATTAAGAGATACAGTTGGTAAGACAGGAAATAAAAAGGGAAAATGATCAATAATAATTACCCCCTAAAATTCAAGAGTCAGTCACAACAAAGCCACTTTTTTTTTCTGTGACAAAGTATTGCTCTCTTGCCCTGGGTAGCGTGTCATGGTTCACAGCAGCCTCAAACTCTTGACTCAGCCTCCCGGGGACCTGGGACTACAGGCTCCCACCACCATGTCTGGTTACATTTTTTCTATTTTTATTAGATATGGGGTCTGGCTCTTGGTCAGGCTTGTGTGGAAGTCCTGAACTCAAGCAATCCACCCACCTCGACCTCCAGAGTGCTAGGATTCCAGGCGTGAGCCACCACACCCTCCCCAAATCAAATTTTTTTGAGATAAGGTCTCTGGGCTCGGCACCTGTGGCTCAATCGGCTAAGGTGCCAGCCACGTACACCTAAGGTGGCGGGTTCAAATCCCCAGCCCAGCCCGCCAAACAACAATGTTGGCTGCAACCAAAAAATGGCCGGGCGTTGTGGCGGGCGCCTGTGGTCCCAGCTACTTGGGAGGCGGAGGCAGGAGACTCGCTTGAGCCCAGGAATTGGAGGTTGCTATGAACTGTGATGCCATGGCACTCTACTCAGGGGGATAGCTTGAGGTTCCATCTCAAAAAAAAAAAAAAAAAAAAGGTCTCTGTTGCCAAGGCAAGAGTACAGTGGCACCATTATAGCTCGTTATAACCTCAAACTCCTGGGCTCAAGCCTACCTCAGTCTCCCAAGTAGCTAGGACTACAGATATGTACAACCATGCCTGGCACATCTGTACAAATTTTTGTAGAGATGGGGTCTTTCTATGTTGCTCAGGCTGGTCTTAAACTCTTGGCCTCAAGTGATCGCCCTGCTTTGGCATCCTGAAGTGCTGAGATTACAGACCTGGACCACTATGCCCAGCCACAAACTAATTTTATAAATAAATGTGTGTTCTCCTTAATAAAAGGACATATGTCAGCCAGGACTGGTCCCCTGATTAGGAATCAAACCCGGGCCAAGCAGTGAAAGTGCCAAACCTTAGCCACTAGACCTTAGGGTGCAATGCCCTTTTGTGTGAATCCCACAGAAGTCCAAAGCAGGCAGTCTGAGTATACAAAGGATTTTTACTTTGTTTTAGGTCAGGTTTTTACTTTTAATTTTGTTAGGTGAATTTCTAAAGCTAGAAGTGACATATTATGTCTCTTTAAAAATTTCTGATCCTCCCATAAATACAAATAAAGTAATTGTTTAGCATAAGAGATCTCCAAAATATAAGAGTCTTTCTAACTGAAAGGATCCATTTTTTGGCCTCTGACAATTAAAATTTCCAACAGTATATTGTTCCAATAGTGACTCAATCCAATAAGCCTCTTCATACAAAGTCCGGGGGTAATTTTCCAGGTTTAGAATAAGATTTTGTAAGAGGGATGAGAGGGGTAGGGCTAGGAGAAGGAGATAATACAGAACAAAGACAAGCAAATAGAGGCATTGCTTGGTTCTGGATTTGTTTTCATTTTTCAGACGCTTCTGAGGTTTTTTTTTTTTCAATTTAGAGTCTTGGAGCTGATTTGGCATTGTTATCTCTTAGCCATGTTATTTTAGATTCCTGGAGTATTTTAGATGCTTTAAGATACAGCGTTACAATAGACATCCCACTTAGGCTATTTATCCTTTCTTTTAGACCTTCTAATTGTCCACAGAAAAAGCAAGTTTGGGGAGATTAAAAGACCCCCAGGTTGGCCATTATAATTCCAAGTAGTTTTCAGTAATATTTGTGTATCAAGAAAGAAATTTGTAAGATAAAGGACTGTAATTTGTTTGGTACAAAAACCAGTAGGGGTTCCAGAAGAAGGTGACTCAGCACCTATATCTTTAAATGCAAAAGTTCCCATAACTGTGTTAAAAAATGCAGTTAGATAAAATGGGATATAGTGCTTGGTAGCGCAAGTGTGTGACCATAATTAACAATAATTTATTGTATATGTCAAAATAACTAAAAGAGTGGAGTGAGAGTGTACCTAAAACAAATAAATGATAAATACTTGAGGTGATAGGTATCCCAATTACCTTGAGTTGATCACTACACGTTGCATGTTTGTATCAATATTTATATATTCCATAAATAGGTACTGTGATATAACCACAAAAATAAACAAAAAATTAAAAGGCAAATATAAGCAAAAATAAAAAGTCCATGTGAGTATCTACCCAAAAAGGAAAAGTCCCTTTGTCAACAATTTTCAACAAAGGCCTGAATTTCAACCAAGATGGGAGGTTCAGGAAAAAAAGAAGACTCACCAACAGGGTCCAGGGCTGTTGGGAAGGCTATGGAACACATGGAATTCCTGCAGATTCCATGCTTGAATCTTTAGTACCCAGAATGCAGAAAAGAAGAGTCACTTTGTATTCCACTCTATTCTGACACCATCAATGTCAAGACAAGTCAAAAGACCAGACTACCAAACAGTACGAGGTGTTTACTGGGGTTTTAGGAATTGCAATTCCAGAGACACAGATTCAGCTAGAAGCCAAATTGTATTCTGAAGAGAAGAAAGGGAGTAGGGACTTTTAAAAGAATTCTGTGGATGGTTATACAAGTTGTTTTGACAAAATTATCAGTAGTGGAGGCAGCTAGTTTAGTGCATGAGTCTGTAGGTTGGTGGTTGTTGCTGTTCAGGAGTTGTGATGAAAGGGCCAGACCAGTGCCATTTTGTCATTTACTGCATAAGTTCTGTTAAACCGCAGGGCCACTCCCTGCTGCCTCTCCCACACCTGCTGACACCTTAGGCAGACAGCTGCCATACCACCATGATAGGTAATGAGTTTCAGTCCCTTGAACAGCTCCCATAATAGGTAATAGGTTTCTACTGGAAATCAGGTATTCTCCTTCAACTACCTAATTAGGCTACACCACCTCTAGCCCCGGTTAAGAAATCCCCACCCCTCACCTGTACCAACACAAATCCTCCTTTACTAGTGAAAATCATCAACCACCAATGAGAAGTATACTCGTACCCTCCTACCCTTCTTGCTTTCTGTACCCCATAAAAACTTCCTCCACGCCAGGTTCGAGACTCTCTTCCTCGGTGTGTATGCCAGGAGAGTCCAGGCTCAGGCGTGGCCCAGGCCTGAAGGCTCGTCCTTGGCTTGCGTGCCAGGAGAGTCTGGGATTCCTGGGGCCTGAATAAAACTCACCTCTTGCTTTTACATGGGAGTGTGTCTCGGACTTGTCTGCTGTGACCATTTGGGGGTATTTTTCGGGCATAACAGTAACACTGGTGAAATTCAGCTGTTTTGTAGGACTTAGTAGTCATTGAGGTTTGTCCCAGTTGAAAAGTTCAAGTCAATTTCTTGTTTTTGCTTTTATTTTTGTTTTTTAGCAAGGCTTCAGGTCATGCAGGTAGTCTTTCTTAAAATGGCTTCCCAACTCCATTTTAGGTCTCTGAACCACAGTTATGCTGTTTTGTATATCACATTTCAGAAGTATTTAAAGCCTCTTAGGTAACCAGAGGAGAAATAAAAATAACAATGATCAAAAGTCAGGAGGATGAGAGAGGACCAGAGGGATTGTGTGAATTATGTTTGTATTTCATATCAGTACTATGAGGGCATTAAGAGATCAAATCAAGAAATAGAGGTCTAGGCTCTAAGCTGGGAATGGTGGCTCATGCCTGTATTTCTAGCACTCTGGGAGGCTGAGGCAGGAGGATTGCTTGAGTTTAGAAGTTCAAGACCATCCCAAGAATGAAACCCTATCTCTCCTAAAAATAGAAAAACTAGACAGGTGTTGTGGCAGCTGTCTGTATTTCCAGCTAGTCAGGAGGCTAAGGCTGGAGGGTTGCTTGAATCCAAGAGTTTGAGGTTGCTGTGAGCTATGATGATGCCGTGGCACTCTACCCAGGGCAACAAACTGAGACTCAGAGAAAAAGAAAAAGAGAAAGAGAGGAAAGAAAAGGAAAGGAAAAGGAAAAGGAAAAAGTACAGGAAGGAAAGAAAGGAATAAAACAAAAAGACAAAGGAAAAAGAACAAAAAAGAAATAAAGGTCTAAGAATATCATCCAGACTTCCCGGGATCTCAAAATGAGAAACAGTAAAAATAGATTGCTTTTGAGAAGTGGGTTTAAGGTTGGGGAAGGCAACATGAGAAGTTTCTGGGCTTTCATAAATAGGATTTTCTGTACCTTGTGGTTCATTAACATTTATTATTTTAATAAAATAAATATAAAGACAGGCAATGCTACTTTTTGTTATGTGCTGTGATAAGCCAATATGCCTGAATTAACCATAATTCACACTTAGTTGATTGTGGGCAGAGTAAATGGGATTGCTTTTTAAATATAAAAATACAAATTATTTTCAAAGATACTAGTTTGTAATTAGGACTACATGTTCTCTTATTCTCGTGGATTGAATATTAATAACAATGAGATTTCCTTAAACTGTATTTTGTATTCTTAAAAATGATTTGATCTGAATTGATATTTACCAACTAGAAAGGAGATTTTATTTCATTAGTTATGTGATTGGTATTTCCAATCTTTATATTAAGTAAATGTGGCTTTCAGGAAAAACTAAGGGTTTTTCTTTCTTTTTTTTTCTTTCTTAAAATTGATCAGCTCTTCTCATTCAAATGAAGGGGGAGGAGGGAAAGGGGAGGAAGGAGGGGCAATTGGTGTGCTCTCACCTAATGGGCACAATGTAAGGGTATATAGTCCACCTCCTGAGTAAAGGGCTCAACTACAACTTGAACATTATCTAAGAAATGCAAACAGTGTAACCTAATCATTTGTACCCTCATATTAATCTGAAATAAAACAAACAAACAAACAAAAAAACCTGATTGGATGTTTCCAGGGGACATTTTCAAACCAGTCTTCTGACTTGCAGGCAGTACAGGTAGATGGTTAAGATTGTGGAATCATACCTCTGGAGGGTCAGATCCCAGTTCTTCTTTTTTACTAGCTATGAGGCCTCTGGCAAGTCACTTATCTCTATGCCTCTGTTTTGTCCTTCCTTCCTTCCTTCCTTCTTTCTTTCTTTCTTTCTTTCTTTCTTTCTTTCTTTCTTTCTTTCTTTCTTTCCTTCCTTCCTTCCTTCCTTCCTTCCTTCCTTCCTTCCTTCCTTCTTTCTTTACTTCTTTCCTTCTTTCTTTCTTTCTTTCTTTCAACAGAGTCTTACTATGTCACCCTGGGTAGAATGCTGTGACATCACAGCAACCTCTAACTCTTGGGCTTAAGCGATTCTCTTGCCTCAGCCTCCCAAGTAGCTGGGACTAGAGGTGCCTGTCACATGCCCAGATATTTTTCTGTTGCAGTTGTTGTTGCTTTAGCTGGCCAGGGCTGGGTTCAAACCCTCCAGCCTTGGTGTATGTGACTGGCGCCCTAACCACTGTGTTATGGGTGCTGAGCTTGTTTTCTCCATTGTAAAATGCAAATAATAATAGTACTTAACCACATAGGATTTTGTGACAATTCAGTGTGTTAAATACGCAAAACATTTTAAACAGCACCTGAGACAAAACAACCGTTTACTTCCTGTAGATCATAGGGAAAACATGTTTTAAAATAGCTTTCTTTTCTATCTAAGAAATGTTGTCAAAAACCAATAATTACATGTATTTTCTTTGACATTTAATTCCACAGCCTCATGATCTGGTGATGAGGACATAGTTTGATTTTTAACTCCCTTGCAAATCCTGTTTGATTCTGTAACCTCGATAGTGAGTGACATAGATAAAACCAAAACTCTGGATCAAGTGTCTGGATGGCTACAAATCCATTTAAAGTGAATTAAAAACATGCCAAGTAATACATGGTTTATTAGATTCTTCATTCTGGAAATAGTATGACATCAAACTTCAAAGGTGAAACTAACCAATTTGGCGAACTTTTCTTCTGAGGTACTGGAGTGGAAAAATATGTATCTCTGAGTTTCTGTTTGTTTACACCAAGCTTAGCACACATCCATTTGGGAATCTGGCATAATTACACAAAAATCTTCTGTCTTCTATTTTTTTACTTGAAAATGTTAAATTATGCTTATTATAATTAACAAATGATTCAAGGCTTAGCTTTTCTTTCTTCTTCTTCTTTTTTTTTTGCTTTCCTTTCCTTCTCCCTTCCCTCTTTCTCTCTACTTTCCTTCTTTACTTTTTTCCTTCCGTAAAGAAAAGTACATAAATTCAATTTCCAAAAGAAAAAAATCAAAGTAGAAATTTATGCTGAGTCCCACATACATTTGTTTACCAACAGAATTTGAACATTTTTTTTCTGTTGTATTTCTGAAAATATGCCCTGAGGAGAGTATATACATATAGTCAATGAATAGGAAATCATCGTGATCATGAACTAATATTTGGAAAAATTAAGAGATTCCAAATGATTTGTGAAGTTTAGCAGATTAGAATCATATCATAAATTTCTTCTATTATATCTTTGGCTGATTCTCGTCCTCCAACTTGAAGCCTTCCAGTTGAGGCTTCAGTCTTTGTGGAGCACAGACAAACCATTCCTACTGTGCCCTGAATTCCTGTCCCACAAAATTTATTATGTGGCAATGGATGACTAATATACTTTCCTTGTACCTTTCTACTTGCTCTGTTGCACTGCCATTATTTGACTGTGGTATCTCTGACTGGTTCTCTAACTTTATCTTTTTTTTTCTATCATTTGGTTTGTCATCTTTCTGAGACATATTTCTTTTTCATCTATTTTCTGACAGATTTTCTACAATTTTGTATGCCACTTCCTCTACGGAATTCTTTTTTTTTTTTTTTAACCATAATGGAATTTATGTCCAAATGTTCCTTTTGTTAGTTTTTTGAATGCCTCTTGCTTTTTGGCATAGTTTGTATTCATATTTTTCTGAGGATATTATTATACAATTTTATAGCAGTTTGAGAGATCACTTATACACTATAAAACTCAACCTTTCAAAGTATAAAATTCAATGATTTTTAGCATATTCGCTGAGTTCTGTAAGAATCATTATTATCTAATTCCAGAAAAATTGACAACATCTTCCCCCAAAACTCCTGGTACCAACTAGCAGTCAATCCCCATTCCCTCATTCCCCCGTTTTACAGCAACCACTAATCTGCTTCCTGTCTTTAGGAATTTGCCTATTCTGGACATTTCATATCAATGGGATGAGACAATATGTGACCTTTTGTGTCTGGTTCCTTTCGCTTGGCATAATGTTTACGAAGTTCATTCACATACTTTAGAAGTCTTTTTTTCCCCTCTTCATGAATAGTCACTCCTTTCCCTGAGTCTTTTTAATTTTTTGTTTGTTTCTTGTTTGCTTGCTTTGGATTCCATCTTTCACATTGGAAATGTTCCACAGATGTCTGATACGTCTTGGATGTCTGCTGATGTTTAAGAGTGGGGGACCAAAAGGCAATTGGAATCTCTGAGGATGGGGGTGGGTCTTGTCAACGTAGAGTTTCACTGAAGGGTGGTATGCCTATACCATTCTGAAGGGAATTCTGCTATAGTACTGTATTAGTTTTTTAGAGCTATCATAACAAAGTAACATAAACTAGATGGCTTAAATAATATAAAACTTATTTTCTCACAATTCTGAAGGTTTTGGCAGGGTTGCTTTCTTCTGTGGCCTCTCTCCTCACCTATTGATGGACATTCTCTCCCTGTATCTTCATGTTGTCATTTCTTTGTATGTGTCTGTGCCCTAATTTATAGGGACACCAGTCATATTTCTTTACAGCCATTCTAATTATTTCATTTTACCTAAATTACTTCTTTAAAGCCCCCAGCCGCAAAGACAGTCATATTCTGAGGTACTGAAGTTTATATTTCAGTTCATGATTTTTTGGAGGACTCAACAAGCCCATAGCAAGTACCTTTAGATCTCTCTTCTTGGGTTACTCAGATTCCTTCTAAACCCCTTTCTGGCAGCCACTGTTCTGGGAACTGAGTCAGAAAAGGGAGCCGAGGGTCTCAGCATTAACTGAATCTATCAATTTTAGAATGTCTGATGACTTTCTGTATACAAACTCTTTGTTTTACACTATCCGGAAAACAAATTACTCTCACTGGGATTGAGGAAGGAATCTGGAGGTATTATTATTATTATTATTGTTACAGTACAAAGAATTAGGTCACAGTGATTGCATTGGTTAGATTAAGTCCCTCTTATAATTGTGTCTTGCCCCCAAGAGGTGTGCCATACACTGTGAGCCCCCATTACCTTCTCTCCTCCCCTCTCCCAGATTGCTGATTCCCCTCCCCCCCCCGTATTAGCTCATCTACTGCCTTCATATTAGAATAGAGTACATTAGATTCTTGCTTTCCATTCTTGTAATGCTTTACAAAGAAGAATGAGTTCCACTTCCATCCACATTAATACAAAGGATGTGAAGTCTCCATCTTTTTTAGTGGCTGAATACTATTCCATGGTGTACATATATACCACAGCTCGTTAATCCATTCCTGGGTTAGTGGGCATTTAGGCTGTTTCCAAATTTTGGTGATTGTAAATTGATCGGCAATGAACAGTCTAGTGCAAATGTCTTTTATGATAAAATGATTTTTTTCCTTCTGGGTAGATGCCTAGTGATGGCAATTGCTGGATCAAATGGGAGGTCTAGCTTGAGTTCTTTGAGGGTTCTCCATACTTCCTTCCAAAAAAGTTGTATTAGTTTGCAGTCTCACCAGCAGTGTTAAAAGTGTTCCCTTCTCTCCATTTCCACACTAGCATCTTCAACTTTGAGACTTTGTGATGTGGGCCATTCTTACTGGGGTTAGGTGATATCTCAGGGTAGTTCTGATTTGCATTTCTCTGATGGTTAGGGACAATGAGCATTTTATCATGTTTGTTAGCCATTTGTCTGTCTTCTTTATTTTATTTTTTTTTTTTTTTGAGACGGAGCCTCAAGCTATCCCCCTGGGTAGAGTGCCATGGCATCACAGCTCATAGCAACTTCCAACTCCTGGGCTCAAGCGAGTCTCCTTCCTCTGCCTCCCAAGTAGCTGGGACCACAGGTGCCCGCCACAATGCTTGGCCATTTTTTGGTTGCAGCCATCATTGTTGTTTGGCGGCCCGGGCCAGGGATTCAAACCCACCACCTTAGGTGTACGTGGCTGGCGCCTTAGCCAATTGAGCCACAGGCGCTGAGCCTGTCTGTCTTCTTTATAGAAGGTTCTATTCATCTCTCTTGCCCAGTGACATATGTACTGTTGGGTCATTTGAGTTCTCTGTAGATCCCAGTTACTAAGTTTTTGTCCGATTTATAATATGCAAATATCTTTTCCTATTCTGAAGGTTGTCTGCTTTGGTTGTTGTTCCCTTAACTCTACAGAAACTTTTCAGTATAGTTAAGTCCCATTTGTTTATTTTTGTTGTTGCAGTTGTCATGGAAGTCTTCTTCATAAAATCTTTTCCCAGGCCAATATCTTCAAGTGTTTTCCCCACAATTTCTTTGAGGATTTTTATTGTTTCATGCCTTGGATTTAAATCTTTTATCCATCTTGAGTTAATTTTTGTAAGTGATGAGAGGTGCAGGCCAGCTTCAGTCTTTTACATGTGGTTATCCAGTTCTCCCAGCACCATTTATTGAATAGGGATTCTTTTCCACAGTGTATGTTCTTCTTTGGTTTATCAAACTTTAGGTGACTGTAAGAGGTTACTTTCATCTCATGGTTTTATATTCAGTTCCAAGAGTCAGTGTCTCTATTTTTGTGCTAATACCATGCTGTTTTGATCACTATGGCCTTGTAGTATAGCCAAAAGTCTGATAGAGTGATACCCCCTGCTTCGTTTTTGTTACTAAGAATTGCCTTGGCTATACAGGATATCTTCTGGTTCCATACAAAATGAAGAATTACTTTTTCCAAATCTTGAAAGTATGATGATGATATTTTAATGGGGATGGCATTGAATCTATAGATTGCTTTGGGTAGCATAGACATTTTCATAAAATGTTGATTCTTCCCAGCCATGAGCATGGTATTTTCTTCCATTTTAAAATATCTTCTGCTATTTCTTTTCTTAGGGTTTTGTAATTTTCTTTGTAGAGGTCCTTCACACCTTTTGTTATGTATATTCCTAGATATTTCACTGTTTTTGAAGCTACTGTGAAGGGAATTATATCCTTGATTAGCTTCTCTGTCGGGACCGGGCTCCTGTGTCCCTGGTCTTGGTTAGCGCAGGAAAGATCCAGGCGAGAGGCAGATTAGAAGTACAAGCTTGTGGAAGGCAGGCTAGCCCTTACTTTCCGGGTAGCGTGGAGCAACCTCCGCACCAGCCTTTTATTGAGCCAGAACAACACAGGTGAGGGGAGTAATTAACAATGACTATGGGCTGAGGGCATGGGCTCTTCCACAAGGAACTCCTGTGGAGGAATGGCCCGAAGTCCATGCCTCAGCTGCAGATCATCTTGCTCAGATGTCATCTGGCTCTTGGCTTCTACACTTCTCATCTTGGCTATTATTGGCATATGCAAAGGCTACTGATTTGTAGACACTGATTTTTATATCCTGAGACATTGCTGTATTTCTTGATTGCTTCCAGTAGTCTTGTGGTGAGTCTTTGGGGTTCTGTAAGTATAAGATCATATCATCGGCAAAGAAGGAGAATTTGACCTCCTGTGCACCCAGACAGATGCCCTTTTTTCCCTTCTCTTGCCTGATTGTATTGGCTAGAACTGTGAGCACTATGTTGAATAGTAGTGGTGATAGGGAACAAACTTGTTTGGTTCCAGTTCTAAATGGAAAAGTTTTCAGTTTTACTCCATTCAGTATGATATTAGCTGTGGGTTTGTCATAGATGGCTTTGATCAAATTACAAAATGTGTCACCTATGCCTACATTTATAAGTGTTCTAAGTGTTCTAATTAGAAAAGGATGCTGAATTTTATTGAATGCTTTTTTCTGCACCTATTGAAAGGATCATATGGTTTTTGTTTTTTGCTTCTTTTGATATGGTGAATTATGTTTCTGGACTAATGTATATTAAACAAGCCTTGCATCCCTGGGATGAAACCTACTTGATTGTGATTAATGACTTTTTTATGTGTAGCTGTAATCTATTGGCTAGGATTTTACTGAGAATTTTTGCATCTATTTTCATTAGTGAAATTTGTTTGAAATTCTCCTTTTTAGTTGGGTCTTTTCCTGGTTTTGGTATCAGAGTGATGTTTGCTTCATAGAACATGTTGGGAAATATTTCTTCCTTCTCAATTTTTGGAATAATTTCTGCAGTATGGGTATAAGCTCTTCTTTGAAGGTTTGACAGAATTCTGTTGTGAAGCCATATGGATCAGGGATTTTTTTTGTTTGGGAGATTTTCTTGTTGTTTCTTTGATTTCAGTTCTGGAAATTGGGCTGTTCAAGAGATCTATTTCTTCTTGATTAAGTCTAGCGAGAGGGTGTGATTCCAGGTGTGACTTATTTTCTCCATGTAGTCAAATTTCTGGGCATAAAGTTTCTTGTAGTACTCAGAGATGGTCTCTTTTATCTCTGTGGCATCTGTTGTTATTTCATTTCTGATTGAGGATATTTCAGATTTTACTTTTCTGTTTCTAGTTAATCTGGTCAAAGGTTTATAAATTTATGTATTTTTTCGAATAACCAACTTTTTGTTTTGTTAATTATCTAAATAATTCTTTTGTTTCCAATTGCATTAATCTCTGATTTAATTTTGGTTATTTATTTTCTTCTGCTTGGTTTGGAATTAGATTGTTTTTCTTTATCCACTTCCATAAGATAGTCCATGAGTTTACTGATGCGCTATGTTTCTGTTTCTCAAATATAGGCATCTAATGTGATAAATTTCTTTCTTAAGATTGCTTTTTCTGTATCCCACAAGTTTTAGTAACTTGTGTCTTTGTTATTGTTATGTTTGAGGAATTTAATGATTTCCTCTTTTATCTCTTTCTGTACCCATCTATCATTAATCATTAGGTTGTTTAATTTCCAAGTCTTTTTGTGGAGATGAAAGTTTTTGTTGGAGTTGAGTTCCACCTTTATTGCCTTGCGATCTGAGAAGGTATGAAGTATAATTTCTATTCCTTTAATTTTGCTGAGGTTCGACTTGTATGCTAGGATGTGGTTGATTTTGGAGTACGTACTGTGGGCTGATGAACAAAATGTATATTCCTTAGCTTTGGGATGGTGTGTTCTGTATATGTCTATTAATCCCATTTGTTCTAGGGTCACATTTAAGTCCTCTGTATGTTTGTTTATTTTTTATTTAGAGGAGATGTCCAGTTCTGTGAGAGGGGTGTTATGGTGTTATGGTATATCCTGTAGCTCAGACCCATCAGGGTCTGTTTGATAAATGTGGGAGCATTTACATTTGGTGCATAAATACTTAAAACTGAATTGTCTTCTTGTTGTATTGTTCCTTTGACCAGTATAAAGTGTCCATTTTTGTCTTTCTTAACTTCAATTGCTTTAAATCTGCTTGTATCTGAAAATAAGATTGCAAACCCTCCTTTCTTCTGATTTCCATTGGCTGGAAATACTGTTTTTCATCCCTTAACCTTGAGTCTTGATTTGTCCTTCAAGGCTAGGTGTGTCTCTTGGAGACAGACTATGAATGGCTTGTGCTTTTTTAGCCAATCACCTAGAATGTGTCTCTTAATTCAGTCCATTGACATTTATTGAGAGAATTGATAATTATAGTGGAGTTCTATTCATCTTATTTTGTGAAAACTTGTTGTGTAGTTCTATCCTTTGCACCACCATGGAAGCTAAGTTTTGAACTTTAGTTTCTGGGTGTTTAGTTTGCTGGTGGTCCATTGTGATGGTCAGTGTTGAGAATAGGTCTAAGTATTTCCTGTAGTGTTGGTCTTGTTGTGGTGAATTTCCTCAGTGCTTGTATATCTGAGAAAGATTTGATTTCTCCATCAATTTTGAAACTTAATTTAGCAAGATACTGAATTCTGGGCTGAAAATTGTTTTGTTTAAAAATGTTGAAGGTGGGTTACCATGCTCTTCTGACTTGGGAAGGTTTTGGTTGAAAACTCTGCTGTCATCCTAATGGCTCTGTCCCTGTAGGTCAGTTGCTGTTTACTCCTGGCTGCTTGCAGAATTTTTTCTTTCATCTTGACTTTGGACAGGTTCATTACAATGTTTCTTGGAGAGGCTCTCTTTGAGTAGAGATGATCCAGAGTTTAATATCCACCTGAAAAAAGTGTGTTGGGTCTTTAGTAAAACTTGGGAAGTTTTCATTTATGATAGTCTCCAGAAGGACTTCCATTCCTTTGGGACAATCTTCTTCCCCTTCAGGAATCTTTATTATTCAGTTGTTTGAACACTTCATGAAGTCTTCTGTTCTGCTTTCTCTCGCTTCTTTTCTGCCTCTTTAACTACCCGGGTTAACCTGGAAATTTTATCCTCTAGCTTGGAGGTTCTTTCTTCTCCATGTTCTAACCTATTTTGATACTTTCACTGCGTCTTTACATTAACTGATTGTCTCCTTCATTTCCTTAAGCTTCACCATATCCTTTCTATATTCTACATATCATCTGACTTTTGGTTCTGTCTTTCCATTTTCTCTTCCATTCCTTTTATTGTCTTTATCACCCATATTTTAAATTCCCTTTCTGTCAAGCCCATGAATTCTTTGTAAGTGGAGTCT
Source organism: Galagoides demidoff (assembly GCA_963574575.1). Classification (NCBI taxonomy): domain Eukaryota; kingdom Metazoa; phylum Chordata; class Mammalia; order Primates; family Galagidae; genus Galagoides; species Galagoides demidoff. The sequence continues at coordinate 20,618 of CAUYQV010017974.1, forward strand.
CTGCAGTAGCTCCCTCATGTTTTGATTTTTCATGTTGCCTGGATTTGCCTGTTGGTTCTTCCTCATGTGTTCTTTCTCCTTGTTCACCTCCTTGTCTTCCTTTTTCCTTCTCACTGCCTCCTTTATTTCCAATAGAACTCCTTGCTCTTTATGACAGTACGTTTCAATGTGCCGTCGAGTCACCAGGTGGCTCTGTGGTGTTTTTAGGAGACAGAAAGCACAGCCAGGAACCTCTATAGTCCTTATTCCAAACTTAGTTGCCTTTGGCAATCACCTGATTGTTTCTTTAGCATTCAGACTCTGCTGGGTTGGGATCGGGAAGCTCCAAAGAATCCTTCAGTGGCAGGTCTCACAGTGCTTCCTCACTCCAGTTCTCATGGGATGTGGGAGTCCCTCAACCTGTCCCAAGAGTTGAGTTCTGATCCTGGTAGTTGGAATTAAGATAATCATGCTTTAGGGTCCTACTAATACCTTCTCCCAACCTTCCCTCAATGGCAGCTCCCTGGCTGCCAAGACCTTCTGATTATAGCTGCCTCACCAGCCACCAAACCTATGACAAATCCAGTCCAGCTAGCATTCACATCTGGTTGCTATATACAATTTGAGGCTAGCCACTCTTTTAAGCTTTCCATTCAATGCACAGCTTCTCCCAACATCTGAAAACTCCAGAAAGTCTTCCTACCATCCCAGGCCTCTGTTGGGGGACCAGATGGTCACAGCTGGTTGCAATCACTTGCCTAATTTATTAGATTTCCACTGCTCTAGATCATACACTGTATCCAGCTCACTACCTACTTGCTGTGTTCCTTGAGCTATGACTGTGGGAAGGCCCCTGCACCAGGTATGGCTGGGTTCTCTCTTTTTTGCCAGTCATTTATAGGCGAGCTCAGTTGAAGGATCCTTCTGGTCTGCCATCTTGCTCTGTCTCCTAGGAATCTGGATTTTTAATTACTTCCTACATAAACTTTCAAGTTACCTTTTCCTTCATCCCTTCTGGAAGTACCTGGTTGCACTAAGTTTATCATTAGGGTTGGAGTTCTGCATTATAAATGGTATTACACATATTTCTCAGCTTTCCCTACTGTCAGTTCAGGATTCAGCTTTCTTGGTTCTACTAAGTTACCACACAAATGCTTTCTAGCTTCCAAAATTGTGTTGCTGTTTTCCCCCTCCAGTTACTTTTTCCTCATCATTTTGTGCCTTTAAAAAAATCTTTTTTATTGTTGTTTTAGTGGAGTTTTAGGAAGAAGTAAAAGCAAATGTGGGTGTTCAATCCATCATCTTTACTCAGAAATCCCACACATTTATATTTTTAAATGATCTCATGCTATACAGACTGTTCTATAATCTGCTTTTATCATCAAATTCTAGTGAATATTTATATTTTTTCCATGTCAATAAATAGAAATCTACATCAGTAGTTCTTAAACTTGGCTGACATTGGAATCAGTGGGTGGTGGGGGTTGGGGAAGCTTTAAATAGTACTGACGCCTGGGACCCACCTCCAGCAGTACTGATTTAAGGGATATGAGGTATAGCTGACAGTGAGAATTGTAAAATCTCCTTAGGTAATTTAAATGTGCAAGAAATGTGCAGAACTATTGGTCTACTCCATTGTTGATCATGCTCATACAGTATTCCATGGAAGGGATAGACAGCAATGTGTTTAACCCCTTTCTGGACACATATGCTGTTTCAAATGGTTTGATATTATAAATAATGATATTGTGAAAATCTTTGGATATAAAACCTCATCTACACTTTTAAAAATATTATTTTATTGGCTATATGCCAGAAGTAGGATCACTTTGTTTAAGTATATAAATATTTATAACATTTGGGGGTACAGTTGACCAAATTTCTCTTTAAAGGGGTTTGGCCAATTTACTACCCCCAGTAGATATGACAATCTTTGTTTCTCCACACTCAGAGACACTGTACACCATCATTAACAAAATTAATAAAATTTAATGATATACTCAGATTTAAAATTAATAATAGTACAATATTATTTTTTTCTGATTTTGTTATTTTTTTTATTTTGGTTATGTGTGTGTACACACGCATGCACACACACACACACACATATATATGACAAAATTTATCATTTTAACCATTTTAAAATATACAGTTCTGTGACATTAAGCACATTCACATTGTAGTGAAACTATCATCCATCTCTGGAACTTTTTCATCTTCTTCAACTGAAATTCTGTATCTATTAAACATTAATCCCCCATTCACTCTCCCCTTCCCCCTCCCACTTACCATTCTACTTTTCATCTCTGTGAATTGGGGCATCATGTAAGTAGAATTATACTATATTTATCCTTTTGGGACTGACTCCTTTCCCTTTGGATAATTTCTTCGAGGATAATATTTTGTCTTTAATGTATTTTATTATTGTAAAATTGCATTGGTGTTCTCATAAGAAATAGAGCAAATAGGATATGTATGTATATATGTATGTATATACATATGCACACACATAGTAGACTCTCTGTCAATTGACCAACCAAAGGACTGTAACAAACTGATAAACATATGGAGGCGGTCAACTTAAGGAACTAGGTCTATTGTACTGATACATAGAAGGGTTGCATGGCCAGCCTATGAAAATTAGGTCAGCTTAAGGAGGTGGTCAAGGTAGGGATGTGATCAACTATGGAGGTTCTACAGTACATGTATATTCCCTGAAAATGAATAGAAATCTACATGATTATATACGAAGACTGTTCAGAAAGTATTCAGCCATGCGATATGAAAAATATAGACACACACATGGCTGGATACTTTCTGACCAGCCCTCACATGTGGGGAGAGTCATTATAGGAATTCACTCATGTCATTATGGAAGCCTCAATTCCCATGGTCTGTTGTCTGCAAGATGAACAACCGGGAAAGCCACTGGTGTAATTCAGTCCAAGTGTGAAAGCCTGAGAAGCAGAGGAGCCAGCAGTCTAAGTCCCAGTATGAGTCTGAAAACCCAAGAACAAGGAGCAATGGTATTTTAGGGCAGGAGCAGATGGATGTTCCAACTCAAATAGATGCAACTTGACCCTTCCTATGCCTTTTTGTTCCAATCAGACCCTCAATAGGAGTGGATGCTGGCCACCTGTAAGGGTAATCTTTACTGAGTCTACCAATTAAAATGTGAATTTCTTCCAAAATCACCCTCACAGAAACACCCAGAAATAGTGCTTTACCAGCTATCTTGGCATCCCTTAGCCCAGTCTAGTTAACACATAAAATTAACCATAAGAGAAGTGAAATAATGTTTATGTTTTATTGCCCATCTGTATCTCACTTTTTGTGTGTGAATTATTTAATCATGTGACAAACATCTCTGAGAAATATTTTGGCTTAAAGTTTCTGAAAATCTCATTAACAGTGGTTTAAGCTAAGAAGGGTTTCTTTTTTTCTTCATATAAACAGATACCTTGAATCAACTGCTGCTTGTATTGATTCAGCAACTCAATGATATCATGTTTGCAAGGTGACTGTCCCAGCTTCAGCCATCCCATCCTTTTACGAGGCAGGAAGAATGAGGTAAAGTAATACGTGTGACATCTATACTCTTAATCACAAAACCCAGAAGATACTCACTGGCAAGATTGTGTCACATTGTCACTCCCATCCCTATCATTTTGCCAGTGATGCATAAAAAGGTTGATATCATTAATATACAAATACCTTTTACAAATCAATACAAAAAAGCCATACATTGGAATAGACAACTAGGCAAAGGGCCATGTAGTATTGATTGACTAACTTACTAAGTTATCTTTTTATCTGTTAATCTTTTTTGTGTACCATGAATGTTTGACACATATATTTTTGTAGCTTCTTGTTTGTAATTTAATTTTATTTCCATATACAGAAGACTTACTCTTTTAGTTAAGTTCATACATCTTTTATTCTATGGATTTTTCTTTGGTTCTGTGTTTGTGAAAGCCTAGCCTATTCTGAGAAAAGATTAATGATATTCTTCTTGATCTTTCATGGTTTCATTTTGATTTAAAATAGCTGGAATGTTCCCCTCTTTGACTTCTTACCTGAGACTGGGGCAGGAGTGATTTAGGAGTTCAGTGCCAAGGAATAAGGGAAACATATTTAATCTACTACCACTGAGCATGGGAAAAACAATCCAGTCCTGCCAACTATGCAAAAAACATTTCATATTAAGATGTTTATTGGTGAGCAGTGGTGGCAGCTGGATAAGGTAGATTCTTGGGGCTTGTTTAAAGCCAATAAATGTTTTGTGGTAAACAAACCTCAAATACTTATGGCAGAGAATATGAAACAGACACTTGGTTCAATTTAAAAAATAAAAGGTGAATATAAACATACAAAAGGAAAGGGAACAGAGATCGATTTTGCAAGCAGCCATGCAACAGAAAACCCTGTATGCCTGATATAGAGTCCAAAGGTTGCCAAGAGAGAGGCAACAGAAAGGTATAGCTGGAATTTTCCTCAGTGTATTGGTCAAAAGTAGTTTTTATAAAGGGTAGAGAAAAAAAAACACCCCTTTTTGGAAGCTGTTTGGTATATTCCACATTTTTCCTACAGTAAGATTAACCTAGGCATGAGTATGTCCCTGATGAAAAACCTTTAAGGTGACAGTCAAGTGACAGGACAGCCAAGTCCTGTATAATAATGAGAATATATACAAATATACAAGACATTTTAGGCTTCAGAAAAAAATATCTTCCCATATGTTTGCATCTAATCCCATCTGTCTTTGATATAGAAAGATGACAAATTGAAATTGAGAATGAACTTCCCAAATTATTTTTCTCTACTCCAAATAGAAACTACAGAATGGCCTAAAGAATAATCTATAAATTCTCACCCCCTAGGATGAAAAACATTGTCATGATGGTATTTTCCAGTTATCCTGAAACTATAAAATTTAATTTGGGAAAATAATTGTATGGCAGTGCAATATTTCTCCATTTTTAAATTGTCTTTTTGGTGTTGGATCTGTTATTAGGGACTTGGGCTCATGGATGCTTTGACTTAAATTAATAGATTAGCCTTAGAAGGGAGCTTTGAGTTCAATCCCTTTTTTACTGAACTCTGCTCATCATTTGTTGCCCATGATGTCTGTTCCTTAAAACTTCAGTTCACCTCAGAGTTGGTTATTCATCAAGGTGAAGATAAAAAAAAAAAATCTCCAAGAACATCAGTTTAACTAATTTGTCCTCAATTGACCTACCAATGGTTGACTGGTGCTTCCGCCAATGTTTTAACCCAATATTTTCGTGGTTCCCGGTCATTTTAGTAAATTGCATGAATTGAGAGTTTTGTTCGTGATTTTAAACCTTTATATTCACAAGTGCATAAATTTTTACTTTGCTTTTCTTAGCAAAGTAGCCCATGAAAACATAGGTTAATGTGACATCACTATCTACCCATCTTATTACATTTAGTTCTCCCATAGGATGCTGTTAGTTACTAACATTACACGCTTGGCCTATTCTGTTTCTTTCTACTTTTGTCCTAATAGTTATTTTGATCACAGTTCAATCCGAACAACAACTGGCTTAAGGTGACTTCATTTTTTAACATATGATTTCTCTCAGGCTGGGCGGGGTAGCTCATGCCTGTAATCCCAGCACTCTACGAGGCTAAAGTGGGTGGATTGCTTGAGCTCAGGAGTTTGAGACCAGCCTGAGCAAGAGGGAGGCCCATCTCTAAAAATATCTGGGTGTTGTTGAGGGTGCTTGCAGTCCCAGCTACTCAGGAGTCTGAGATAAGAGGATCACTTGAGCCCTAGAGTTTGAGGTTGCTGTGAGCTATGATGCCAGGGCACTCTACCCAGGGTGACAAAGTGAGACTCTGTCTCAAAAAAAAAGGAAAAACTGTATTATTCCTCTCTGTATACAAAGGAGGCTAAGGCACTTTAATAATGAGTATATAGGCGGCGCCTGTGGCTCAATAGGCTGAGGCGCCAGCCACGTACACCTAAGGTGGCGGGTTCGAATCCCCAGCCCAGGCCCGCCAAACAACAATGATGGCTGCAACCAAAAAATGGCCAGGCGTTGTGGCGGGCGCCTGTGGTCCCAGCTACTTGGGAGGCGGAGGCAG
>CAUYQV010017975.1:0-14100 GCA_963574575.1 Galagoides demidoff
GCCTTAGGCTTCATCAGATAAGAACAAAGAAAGTAATAACTGACAACATGTTCTTCATTAAGTTATGTTAAACTGGGTTATATTGAAAGGATTATGCTTAAAGGTGTATGTTGGGTGGATTATCAGATTACCAGGGAGGAGCTACTTACAGGGCGGGTGGTCCTAAGTTGTTTAAATGGATCGATGAGGTCATTGCTGCATTGTGCTCATGTACAAAATTCCCTATATGAGCCAACTGCAAATAAAGAAGCTCGCCATTTTGCCTGAGCGAGCAGACGGTCACCCTTATTTAAAACACAATTTCAATAAGGGTGCTTATTCTTCGCGACATTGCTTTTCCGTGAGACCCTTACAGCAACAACAGATCTCACTATTGTGAGATCACAGTAGCCCTCAGTAGAGTGTTGTGGTGTCACAGCTCACGGCAACCTCTGACTCCTGGGCTTAGGTGATTCTCTTGCCTCAGCCTCCCATGTAGCTGGGCCTACAGGCACCCACCACAATGCCTGGCTATATTTCTATTTGTTGCAATTTGGCTGGGGCTGGGTTTAAACTCACCACCGTCAGTATATGGGAACAGCACCCTACCCACGGAGCCACAGGTGCCACCCCCAGGCCAGAGTACATTTTTCAGTCATCTACAGTAGGCCTGGCCTTTGGTTGGGTTCTTTCACAAACAAAATTAAATTCTCACTCTTAAGGAATCGTTTGCCCCATTTTACAACTACGGAATTTGAGGACCCAACCTTAAGTGATAAAGGTCAGAAGAATTCTTTGGCTTCTTATGGCCCTCAAGGTACTGACAATCTGAGCCTAATCTAGTTTATTAGGACTTGTTGTTTTACATTCATATCTTTAATGCTTTCTAATATTAATTTTATTGTGTTTGGTAATAGACATCAGTTTGTATATTCCAAATTCCACAATTTTCTTTCATCTGAATTATTCTTTCTGATTATTTCTGTTGTAATTATCCATTTTACAACCATCTGATTATATTTTCTTTTCTATTTATTTATTTATTTATTTTCAGACAGAGTCTCACTCTATCACCATGGGTAGAGTACCATGGCATCATAGCTCACAGCAACCTCGAACTCCTGAGGTCAAGCAATATACCCAGCTCCGCCTTCCAGAGGATTATAGGGGTGAGCCACCATGCTCAGCCTAAATGATTCTACTTACAGGAAACATTCTGACTTGAGAATTATCTTTGTATCCTCAACTCCTTGTTCATAAATGCTGAGAAGGTGGTAAATACATATTACTACTAATGGAATAAAGCAAATCATAATAAAACAAAAACTTTAAAATGGTCATTATCCTCTGCAACTAAGCTAAACTATGAATTATAAGACTCTTTACCGAGTGAAATAAACCAGTCTGCGAATTATTGATAGAATCATTTTTATAATTTATAAATCACATATAGATATTTAGACCTGGTAGTGAGCATGACCCTTTTGACACAGTGTCACTAGCTAAATATTTTGTTGAGGAGATGATCACACATTTCCAATAACTTCCGGGTAATTAGGGAGTCATCAGGTAACTGGTCTCAATAGAGTTTCTCTTACCATAAGTTCTATTGATCACAGTACTATATATTTATCATCTTTAGCTGAACATATGTTATTACATTTATTTATTTTGAGCCCATATATTTCTGAGATGTTACTATAAAAAAATCTTTATTATGAACTAGGTCGTAAAAGCCATCTTTTGAAATGTTATCTTTATGAACTTGGCTTTAATACAGTTTGTTCACCTTTATCCTATAGAGATCTGCAAACTTTCTTTGTTCAAGTTTCAGGATACAGATGAATTCATCTGATTTTTTTTTTACTTTTTGTCATAATATACTCATTTATTAAACAATGTAATAGTCATTTCTCTTGGAATAGGATATACTGTTTTTTAAATAATTTTGTCATTTTTGTATCTACAATACCTTTGCTTTCTTTTGTCATTATTTTGTCAGTGTTTCTAAATTGTAACTAAAAGAACTACATATATTCTAAAAAGCTTAGGAAAGTATTGAAATAAGTATTAAATTATTGTTTTTAAATTATGTAATTCTCCCAGTTTCCAATTTTATTAGAGTAATAATTCAACATGTGATTCAATTCCCAAAAACTTTGTGGTTCTAGCACTATAAGTTAGTTTTGAAATGTAAATATTCTTTCAATAATCAGGATTTCATTCTGTCTATCTATCCCTCCTTTCTGATGTTTATTTGATGCACCATCACTACAAATTATTAATATGTATCTTCATTGTATTTTATCTTCTTCCAGAGAAATAATTTGGGTATTATTAAGTTAAGACATCCGGAAATTTTTCTCAAGCTTTGGATGATATTCTGGCCTTTCTCCCTGGTCATGGCATCATCTATGCAGCCTAGCCTTCTGATTCAATTTCTTCAACAATGAGTAGAGGAAAATATCTTCTTATATATTTGTATAGACATGCAATTATGTGTAAATACCTGACACACATCAGGCTTCCCAGGAATTATGCTACAGTTATTATTATCTGTGGTGCATAATTATTGTTTCTATTTGTCTAGCACCTTTACCCCCTTATTTTGATAGGAGAAATACTTGCTGTGGGGACCTACTCCTCCTTCACTTCAAACCATGAATTTCTGCATGTTGCCAATTCCACTAGGCCATATATCTTATTCCAAGGCACAGGGTGATTACAAAATCCAGATTCAGATAATAATAATAAGGTTCTATCCCTCTGGTGACAGTGATTGGTGTAAGATTGGGAATATGAGCCAAACTATAGCAACCAGCATTCTCTTAAGTGAATCAATTAGAGAAAATTGATAAAATTTCAAGAGAATTGAATAAATTCTTATTCTGTCTCTTAGGATCATAGTGGATGTGATGAATACAGACCTAGTGGTACGCAACTCTCTTGTGTTACAGAGACAAGGCAGAGAATACAGCTGACACCAAGAGACACAACTGACCCAGGAGAGAAGTATTGGAGACAGCATGCACAGTTCCTGAGGCTTCCAGTTACTGCAACTCCTCCATTCATTTTGTGAGTTTCCTTTTATCCTTATAAGAAAGTTATGTTAAAGCACATTTGAGGCTCGGCACCTGTGGCTCAAGTGGCTAAGGTGGCAGGTTCAAATCCAGCCCAGGCCCACCAAAACAACAATGATGGCTGCAACCAAAAAATAGCCAGGCATTGTGGTGGGTGCCTGTGGTCCCAGCTACTTGGGAGGCTGAGGCAGGAGACTCACTTGAGCCCAGGAGTTGGAGGTTGCTATGAGCTGTGATGCCACAATACTCTACCCAGGGGGATAACTTGAGGCTCTGTCTAAAAAAAAAAAAAAAAAAAAAAAAGCAAGTTTGAGCCTGGTGTATAAAGAACAGCATTATAGGAAAAAGCTGCAGAGCAGACCCATATCAAGTAACTGGTGGTGTCTGCGAGTTTTTAGACGTAGTTCTCTACAACACGGCAGAGCCAAGGCTTCCAAAAGGAAAACAGTAAGAACAGCAGTGTTTCCAAGCTACTTAATACCTTATAATCTTTATGAAATATCACATGTTTTGTTTCCCTCTCTCACTGCTTTTCAGTAGTCTTCTAAAATGTTTTTTTCATCAACTTAAATCATTCTAAAGAATGTAATTGGCAGCATATGGTATACTAAAGTCTGAATATTTGAAGAGTTCAATTACTCAATGAATTTTGTCTATCAGAACCTAAAAACTCACAATTTTTTTAACTTTTTAAAAAGTTTCTTATAGCATAACTATGTACATTAATGCAATCATGGGGTACAATGTGCTATTTTCATAAACATTTTGAAATATTCTCATGAAACTGGTTAACATAACCTTCATGTCATTCTCTTAGTCATTAATTTAAGACATTCATATTCTGCTTTTAGAAAGATTCACTTGTACCCTTGTAAGATAAACCATATAGGTGACTCCACCAATCACCTTCCCTCCCCCCCATCTATTTCCCCTACACACAATTTGAAATCACTAAAATCCTTTAAAAACCCACGTGGCTTACTTTTATTTAAAAGTTGAAAAATGTTCATGCATTCTTTTTCTCTTTTTCAAAGGCTGAGACTCATCACTCTATTGTGCCACCCTGAAACAGAAGAACACATAAAATTGTAATATTATTTTTAGTTATTTCCAGTATTTCTCTATAGTTTACATGCTTTTCTTCTGGTTTGAGTTGTTTTTTAATTTAGTAGTAGTATGCAATCAATAAAACATAAACATATAATTGTGATGAGTAGTTATACATACATAGAATTACAATTATGTTGAAAATATTTAAAAAAAGAAGAAAAAAACTAATGCAAGATAGAACGCCAGTGCAGGTCCTCCCCCCATGCTGAGTTTCTGTCTCAGCACCACCCTTATTCACTCAGTATCCTTACACTGAGCACTTTCCATGTGCCAGGCCCTACCCTACATCCAGTGTACAAAAAAAATGAATGACTACTATCCTCAGGAAGTGCATAGTCTGGTGACAAAGAGTAATTCACCAGACATAAAATGGAAAGGCCTTCCATGCTGCAGAAGCAGAGGTTAAGTTCACTTCTCCATACTACTTAATTCTAGGGCTTTAGACACCTTCATGCTCATCATTGCTAGAGAAAGAAGAAGCACAAAGCATCAATTTCTACAAATACTGAAAATGGCTACCAGTACATTTTTACCTAATAAAAGGACCAGGTGCAGGAGATCTGGGTAAGAGGTTCCACTAGGTGTCAGTGCCTCTCTCTGCCTCCCTCAACACATGCTGCTTGGCCGAGAAGAAATACTTTTTTTTTGAGACAGAGTCTCAAGCTATCCCCCTGAGTAGAGTACTGTGGCATCACAGTACATAGCACTCTCCAACTCCTGGGCTCAAGCAAGTCTCCTGCCTCAGCCTCCCAAGTAGCTGGGACCACAGGCACCCACCACAATGCCCCGCCATTTCTTGGTTTCAGCCATCATTGTTGTTTTGGTGGGCCCAGGCTGGATTCAAACCCGCCACCTCAGGTGTATGTGGCTGGTGCCTTAGCCACTTGAGCCATAGGCGCTGAGCCCCAGAAGAAATACTTAACTGCATTGAGCTGCAGTCACCAGCTCACCTGTCTACCTCTTCTTGACTACAGCCCCAGGAGGACCTGGATCTTGTGTTTGTTCTTCTTATCTCTCAAAGTAAACATGGTCCTAAGCACAAAATAAGAACTCTTGGACTGTGTGATGAGTGAGCAAAGACAATTGCTCCTGGTGCCCTCTTTATTCTTTGATCAGTTCCTGGATGTCAATGTTCTTGTCAGTAACATGATGGGGTTGACTTTTACAATGTCTACATCTTTGCTGAATTTCAGAGGTGATATTCAAAAGTTAAACAAGAGTGCAGAGGTTAGCCCAGACACGTGAGCATGTGTGTGTGTATGTGCCCATGTGTGTATCAGGATGGGACTCCCTTAACGGTCAGGTGCATAGGTGAGCGAAATTCACAAGGATTTTGCAGTTGAGGCCGGGTGGGAAGAGCCACACCTAGTTCACATACAAGAAAGCACCTTATCAGAAAAAGATTCATGAAAAATGAAGTGCTTGAGCCCCCATGGAAGGGTGCATTGGCCAAGAAAATATCACATTACCATGTGTGACATTATTTGTCCAATCCCTGGCATTTTCATTGTTGCAAAAGAAAGACAGATGATCACTGCACATTCTTTATGGAGAAAGGTCTGTGTTTGAGTCCTGTATTTGCCTATACAGGTATTTGGGAAAATTTATTAATTCAGTTTTCTTATGTACAAAGTAGAGATAGTAAGACTTGTTTCACAGAATGGTGGTGATGACTCAGTAATCACACATAGTCCATCCAATCTTGATATCTATATACCAAATCATAGAGGGTTTCTAAAATGCAGGATATGAAAAAAAAAAAGAAATATGAGTAAACCACCCGTTACAGTACCTGTTACATAATATGTACTCAGAAATATTTCTATTATTATTATTATTTTAACTGTGGACATTTTTCTTAGAGAATATTGTCCAAGACCAAGGCACACTCTTGGAAGCAGGACCCAAGAATTATGGTGAACCCTCCTTCCTCCTGAAAGTCACACTCCTGGTGGCCTCACTTGCTTCCCACACAGCAGCCCAACAGTGCACTTCTTTTATTTTGCATCTTCTAGATGTGTACCCCCTTACGGAGCACCCTTCTCCTGAGGTTCTTGATCCAACGTCGTAAACAAAGACCAACAAAAGTCATTTACTAGATTGCTTGTGTGTATATATGTGTGCTGTGTTCACGCATATTTCTGTGTACGCGTGCATGTATGTACAACATTCTCTGATATGTTGGGGATGGTTTCGGACCCTTGTCTGGGGCAAGCCAGAGGCTGATTCTGAAACATCTTTGTGCACCCATTTGGGGGACAGAAGGGCAGTCCTTGTACCTACTCCATCTCAAGACCCAGGATCAGTCACAGTAACCTCTGCAGAAGTCTACTGGGTGTAAAATTCAATCACTGCCACACATGCAGAAGCACCAAGCACTCATTTGAATCAAATAAATGCATAATGATTTGGAGCACATTATCACATTTAGACCAAACTCTGCCTATTAGCAAGCATATACACCGGACGTTTTTAAATGTTGTTATTTGAAAAACATGATTGATTTTGGACTTTTAAAAAAAATTAATGTCATGAACCAGACATTCATAATTATATTATTTGTCTTATACAAATGAAAAAGAATAAATTAAAACTGGACATGTTGCAACAGGACTGTTGACATTATATACAAAGCCTGCTTATTGTCATAAGATACTCTTAACCTTCAAGCCAAAATCTTTCAAAACTATTAGTGTTAAATCTAGCAGCTGTTGTCAGAGTTCTCCTGTTCTCTGGTTTATGCATTGTACTTTATTTGAAATGTTTGTTATATTTGTGTATATAACTTTCTGTGAGCTGTTCCTTGAAAACTCCAAGGATTAAACATGAAGGTTGAGCCAGTTCAAAGGGAACAAAGTTAAAAAAAAATTAAAGAAAACTTGCTAAAATGAATGTTTAAACCATTAAAATATTTAGCAAGGTTTGCCTGGAGCTATTTCCTTTATATAAAGCATGATGCATTTCTTTTCTCTCTCATTCTCTCTTTCTCTTTTTAAAAAGTGAGGTTAAGGAAAACACACGCCTGCTCTGAAGTTTTTAAAAAAGCATTAGATATTTAATATCTAAATGTTTTATGCAAATAGATACGCTTGACTGAGGCAAAAATATCTCAAACATGCCAAATATTTGGACGAGAGGTTGGTGAATGTATTAGACAGAGGAAAGAGATGCAGAAATGAAGGGATTGTCCTCTTTGAACTTGGACCTGCCTGTGACTTTTCTAAGTACTTAGGACTTAACTTTGTGGTAACAGAGAATATAGTTCTTGTGTATCTTCAAAATACAAAGGAAAGGAAAGGATGAACTTTGTGGAACTCAATTGGATATATCAGGCATTCTATTACTAGTTATTCAGTACTATAAAAGAAGAGTATTTATAATAATTGGTGTATTTGATTTCATGCAAGAAAATATGCTGTCCAGCTTTCTCCACCATTCCACAGCATCTGGCATGTTCTTCCTCCCTACCCTGTTCAGAAAGGCCAGGTCTTTAATCAGCCTCAGTAGTCATTCACCCATCCCTTTAGGGAAAGTGTGGGCGGTGGAAAAGGCACTAGCTTCATGTCCAACCATTCTGTGCTCAGATGACATTTACTAGTCCTATGTGACATGGGACACTTGATTAGCGACCTCTCACAGACCTTGATTTCTTCATCTATAAAATATAATACATACATCTACATTCTGTAATACCTACTATATTGGGACATTTTGAGAATGAAATGAGATAACAGTTAAAATGTTTTGTTATTTTCTTTGCTAAATATGTGTTAGGAGAAAATATCTAACAAGAAGTATTTGGGAGCCAGGTGAGGTGGTTCACGCTTATAATCGTAGCATTCTAGAAGGCTGAGGCAGGTAGATAATTTGAGTCTCAGGAGTTTGAGACCAGCCTAAGCAAGAGCAAAACCCCATCTCTACTGAAAATAGAAAAATTAGCTAGATGTAGTGGAGGGTAACAGTAGTTCCAGTTACTGGGGAAGCTGAGGCAAATGTATTGCTGTAGCCCAAGAGTCCGAGGTTGCTGTGAGCTATGATGACACCATAGCACTCCACCCAGGGTGACAGAGTGAGACTTTGTCTCAAAAAAAAAAAAAGTATACTGGAGCAAGTTACTTTCTCTCACAACTCTGGTCTAGGAAGTCTGAGCAAGAATAGGAATCCTGAGAGGTTTGTAGGGTGACCAAGCTTTACCTAGGGCATGAGACCCCAAATTTTCTTGAATGACAGTGTCTTTAAGCATCTCAATAATTTTTTCACAGAATCCATGGGCCCAAACAAATACTAATACACTTTTCCCTCTATTTCTATTTATTAAACAGTTAGGTCCAATGAACTTGATTAACACTTATGCCCTTCCTAACCATTTAGGAGCCATTTGAAAATAATCCTGTACTGTACATATCTTAAGAGAAAAAAATTATTTTATTCTTTAAAAAACACAACTCCTCACTAAGGCCATGGCACTCTAGCCTGGGGAAAAAAAAAATGAGATTCTGTCTCAAAATACACACACACACACACACACACACACACAATTACTCATTAATGGGACATGTGTGCTTGGTGAACCCTGTGAAACTTTGCAAAGTTTGGAATCAGGTGGATGGGACACTGACACTCTTGTTTACTGCTCTTTGTTAACTTTTTTTTTTCTTTCTTTCTTTCTTTCTTTCTTTCTTTCTTTCTTTCTTTCTTTCTTTCTTTCTTTCTTTAATTCTTTCTTTTTTCTTTTTCTTTTCTTTTTTTTTTTTGGTGTCCACAGCCACCTAAAACAGTTTCTGGTGATTTGCAAAATACAGCATCATGGCAAGATGGCAAGGCATATGACACAATCAAACGTGGAATCCATGCCCTGCCTCAACACAGTAGTTCACAGGGTGCATAACAGATAGGTGCCAAGTGTTCCTTACTGTTTTTCCCTTAAAATTAACTTTTTAAAAATTAAGACAAGTTTCCAAGCCTGTGATATTCCTTTGAATTTGTGGCAGCATCCTTGGGAGCAGCCTTGGAACTGGTAATCCTAAAATATCCTTCAAAGAATTTTGTCTTGCTTCTGCAGAGAAATCGTTCTGCTTCCAGCTCTAAATATGGATTCACAAAGAGTATCAAGGTGCCTGTGGACATGTTGAAACAGTAAATCTAGGGCCTTTGAACACTCACAAATATCCAGCAGCTCAAGATAAGTCCAGCTTCAGCTGTGCGTGTACTATGGGTGGGTCCTCGGCCCGGGGTATTAAAAAAAGGGGTCAAGTGAAAGAGAAGCTAAAGAAATACAACCGCCCACCCACCTGTCTGTCTGCTTGAGTCACAGCTAAGTGGCTTTTCTACAGAATAACCAATTCTTCCACCTCTCCAGAATGTTAATACCATTTATTGCCAGTAGGGTAGAGTCACAGTAGGGTAGTTGCAAATTCACTAACTATCTCCTGCTCAGAGCCTGGCATTATGTTACTGGGCTGTGTCTAAGTTTCCTGTTTCTAAACTTTCCCGGGCATGTAGTCAAGACTGTACTTTCCCAGGCACACTCCACCCCACTCTTCGTGGGCCCACCCTGACATGTGGCTCCCGGTCTTCTCACAGCAACATTTTAATTAGCAACTTTTAGAGGTGCCAAAGAGAAGTGCCCTAGACTTTATTCTGTTTATTCTTACACAATTAAAGGTATATTCTGAGTTTCAGTTTAGAAACTACCAGATGCCCGTGATTGTGCTATACTCCACAGATACTAAAGAGACTGGCATATCCTCTTGCCGCTAGAGGAAAGTCACTTAACAGTTTCTGTTTTGCTGCTCATTGGGATAAGTCTTGCCTTCTGTGACAATGCAAATCCCAGGATTTATATAGGGTCTCTCAGAGTGAAGGAAAGAGGAAGTGAGGAGGAGGCTTTTGGGGGCAAGTCAGCTGTTCCTAACTCAGACCTGGAAACCACGCAGTAGAGGATGGGAGACAGAGGACCAGGATCCATGCTTGCCTTTGTCTGGTAATTGACACGTCCTGTGCACTTGCCAGAAGAAGTGGACTTCCGGCTTCCCCAAGCTTTGGCTTGTCTTCTCGCTTACTGGGAAGACCAGTAGAACTTCCTTCCCTGCTGGTGAATAACTACAAAGACCTCGTCCCACCTAAAAGTGCTAGAATAATTCTCCCCGAAAAAGTGTCTATTTCATACTCATTTGAAAAATGCATCTTAAATATTAAAAATAAGGAAAATTACTAAAGTTTAAAGAAGAAAACAGCCATTCTCCCCACTCTACCCAGAATCTTGTTAAATATTATAGATATTATATTTCCTCCCATTCTTTCATTTAAAACAAATTCTGGGAAAAAAAAAAAAGAAGTAGAAAAAGTTGAACTCTCTGTATATGTAGCATCCCTGCTCCCAAGATTACCTTTGCCTCTACTTAGATCTTTGCACTTCCAGAGGCTCCAGGTTCAATGATGACATGACCCCACCTTAACTCTTCTCTCCTCAGCTCCTGCCCAAAGAGCCATCTCTGCTTGTACACATGCCTAGTTCCTGCCTCACCATCTGAGAAGAGTTCAAATCGCCAAATGTTTTCAGAGAGAGAGAGACTAATGAAAGGGGTGGAGGAGAGTAGAAAGAATTTGGTGGGCTTCAAAAGCATGGGTCATCACAGTGGAGGCACAGTGCTCATGTTTTCCAGAACTTTCATTCCTGAGCCAAGTTCCAAACACAAGTAATGAGACAAAATATCATTCTACTTTCCTCATGCCAGCAAGCTCACTCTGATTTCAGAAACCTAGCAAGAATAGATTCCAGATTATCTTTCTTCACATATTTCTGTGGCCCTCATAGTAGGTGGAAATTCTTCCCAGGTTTTGGCAATGGAATGAATGTTAGTGCTGGTTTTTGAAGCTGACGTGGGGGTGAAAGTCGTTGGGGATGGCATGTAAAGTGCAAGGCTGGGAGTCAGTGGGAATTAACTGAGATTCAGGGATTGTGGATTTCATATAAATCTCTAGTAAGAGTTAAGTTTTTAAAAAGTAAAGGCTGGACTATATTGCAAGCAATTTGACTCATATGATTCAATTTAGATTCATAAGGATCTAAAGATTGCTAAGAATGTCACCTAAAGCTTATAAATAGGAGAAAATGAGAATTGGTGGCCTGTAGGAAGTATGTTGGCCACACTTCAACCCTTCATTCTTCACCCATGTGGTAGCATTTCTGTAGGTATCGAGATAAAATAATAAATGTGAACCCCTTATGATTTGTATGTGTTATGATTGCTATGTGATACGACCCATGTATTTCAACCCTTTCCCATCTATATCACCTTGCTATTCTCCCTACAGGTTGGTAGATATCTTTCTTTTACCAATGAAGATTCATTATGAAAATATTGAAGAGATTAAGTAAATTATGGTGTACCTGTTTATAAGCTCATTGATTTATTATTTAGATTATTTACTTATTTTTCAGCTTTTTTGTAAAGACTATTTCAGAGCCTGTGCTAGGTTTTAAGAATGAATGTAAGCAGTGATATGCTTGTGAATGGTGAACCATTGGCTTCATTTGAGAGGAGCTGATTTGTGGTGTTTGTTATTTCTGTCCTAAAAGCAATTTGATCATCCCTAATTTTGAACTACTAATATGATGTCATTGAACTCAAAGATGGGAAAGATGCATACATGAAGTGAGCCTGACTCCGGTACACTGCTGTGAAACAAGGTATGGAGTAGAGCTCCTGTGTTGGAGTGGCACATAGTTTCAGGCAAGGGACAAAACTGCAAATAAATATTTATCATATAAGTTAGATAAATGATGTCATAAAGGTATACACAGGGATCTGTGGGGCTATTAATATTTCTATAATAGTTATCAGAATGGCTTCACAGAGCAGGTGATGCCTGGAGCCTGGAAAATAAATTTTAATTCTCTAGTAAGTCAACATGTGGTAAGGACTTCCCAGGTTGGGGAACAGTGTGGTCAACTGTCCATGAGCATGGTATGTGCAGGGAAATGAGTAGTTTGTTATGATACACTAAAGGGCATGAGTTTGTACAGAGTCTCAGGAGATGAGAAGTAATATCACATGGAAAATTTTAAATTATGTTAAGGAGTCAAAACTTAGTTTATTATGAGAGAACTAAAAGGGATTTTTCAGACTCAAAAAATCTTGCCTGCAAGATAGGAAACAGATTTAAAGGTGGTCAGACTTGTGGTAATGAGATGGTCGCAAGATGCCCCAAGAATCCAACTGAGAGCAAAAGGGGCTAGGAATGAAGAAAGAAGAAGGGATTGACAGTCAGAGCATCAAATCCATGGGCAGAGTAAAACAACAGAGACTTGAATACAGTCTTCTGGTCTCACTCATCTATTCCCCCACTTCACTGCCCTCTGTATATAGAGCGGCCATTTCTGGTCAGACTCTAGTCCACAAGGGCATGGAGACAGAGCCTTCTCTCCCAGAAGGCCCTATCTCTGTTACCAAGTGCTGCAAAGATGGTTTACTTGCCGCTTTGAAAAGTCATGCAGACCCAGGGCCACACTGCAAAGAACATGTGGTTGCTATTTCATTTATGCTTTATCATTTTTCATTCTGACATTAAAGCTTCTCTGCAGCAGGGTGAGAGTGCTGTGCATTGTAAGGCGTAATGTGAACCGAGGGCTCCTGCTTCATGCCAGAGGAAACGTGATTCAGAAACAATTTGAGGGCAACTGCAAGGTGATGTGGCCCAGAGAACCAGAAGCTATTGAAACTTTAAACATCATTTCTGGACAGTATAATATGTTCAGCAGGGCAACTTAAAAAAACAGGAAACTCCTTCTTGGCCAATCCTCGGAGAATTAGAAGTCTTTTAATATCATATGGAGCATATATTTTTTAAAGAGCCCAAGGCCTTTACAGTCAAACACCCAAATGTTGGGCTGGAAGCACCTTCATTCTGTGGTCCCATGAGAAAGCAGATGCACTCATCTGGGGTCTTCCACATTCTCATGGTCAACATGAGCATCTGACTTTTCCCACCATAAGCAGGATTTCTTTGCAATGACAAGTCTGAGTCAACCTCTCCTTATAACTTGGAGCCATCGAAAGGTGAATTTTCCAGGGGACAAACATGTCAAGATCTTTTGCAAAGAGAAAGACGGCTGCTTTACTTATTTCTGCACAGTGAATACAGTTTTGCGTTTACACGTATCTCTCCCACTAGGGGGCGTATTACTTGAAGGTGCCTAAGCATAGTGTCTGGAAGAGCGGAAAGGCTCAGCAAATATTGTTGGAACAGAGAAAGAGGAAGAGGAAGAACAGGAGGCAGGAAGAGAACTTGAGAGAGTCTCGGAGAACTGTGATTTTTAAATTGGAGGTTTTACCTAAGGAAAAGGAGAGCTGTTATGCCGTTTGCAAATTGATGTGACTAGAGATAAGAAAAAATAAAGGGAATTCATTTTTATTGAATGGTACTTTCTGAATCTCAGATTCTGTCCATCAGTTTATCACTGAGAAGTTATGTTTGAGCTGTGCCGCATTAATAATTCATAGCAAAATGTGGCAAGGTGATTGGTAAATTCAGGCTTCAAGTACCAATGACTCTAACCAAATGCAATTGTTACTATGTGATGGATCCAGGGCATCTTTCCCTTTTCTCCTCAGCTTGATATCCAATTCCGCCGACCTCGCTCAATAGGTGGAAAGCAACATGACTCATCATAATGTGTGAAATATATTTTTATGAAAAAGTCTCATCTGGAAGAAGCCTAAGTGCCCATCGATCCACGAATGGATCAACAAACTGTGGTATATGTACACCATGGAATACTATGCGCCATTAAGAAGGATGGAGACTTTACATCCTTCATGTTCACATGGATGGAGCTGGAGAATGTTCTTCTGAGCAAAGTATCGCAAGAATGGAGGAAAAAGTATCCAATGTACACACCTTTATTATGAAACTAATTTATACCTTT
>CAUYQV010017977.1:0-21741 GCA_963574575.1 Galagoides demidoff
GTGGGCGCCTGTGGTCCCAGCTACTTGGGAGGCAGAGGCAGGAGACTCGCTTGAGCCCAGGAGTTGGAGGTTGCTGTGAGCTGTGATGCCATGGCACTCTACCCAGGGGGATAGCTTGAGGCTCCATCTCAAAAAAAAAAAGAACTTGTGAACCTTTCTACATTCATACTATATTTTCCTAAGATAACCCACTTGCATTAGGCTTATTTCTTTAATAGTTATGATCAGAGAATGGAAATAAGGATCACTCACCTTTTATATCCCCAAAAAGCAAAATGTAGACAAAGGGTTTAAAACAAATTATTTTGCCAAGGGCACCTGCCCCTTTAAGTGTGCCCCTTTAACATTTCAAAGTCTCTGTTTTCACTACAAAGGGTTTTCTTCTCTTAAAACAGACTCGCAATCAGCCAAGAAGAAATATTAAGATGGTTCCACAGAGTCCATAAGGGAATCAATGAAATCAATGATTCCCAAGAGAAGCTAAGGCTTTTGCCAAATAAATCAGCTTCCTCTGGAGTGAGGACGGGGGAGGGCAACACTATAGCCTCCATTCATTCTGGTGTTCCCATTTTTGTTCCAGCACATTCCTCCTCCAAATGAGGAAGTGACCAACTTCTAAAATAAAGAGTACTTTAAAAAGAAGCAAAACTAAATCAATCATTTTATGACAATAATATTGGGCTCTTTCTTCTTCCCAAACCCTGACTTGAGTATCTATTCCTTCATCTGTCCATGTGCCCACCTAAGCCTTCAGAATCCTTCCAACACACGTAGATTTGAATACTTCTTTCACCAAGTTATGTTTTCAAGATGTGTTGGCTTTGTTTCCCTATTCTTCAGAAATGTGGTGCAGCTCAAACCATTCAAGGAAAATAAAAAAAACATTCAGAAAAAAATCTTCACGCTAAAATACACTGCTCATCAATTCACATTTGCAGGTTGATTGGGACTGTGCCGTTTGAATGACACCATCAAAAAACTACCATGTGAAGTCAGTACACAGTCTTTGATTTCTCTAACGTACAGAATGGGTAGATTCAATGTAAACTCCTTGGTCAAAAGTTGAATCCTTTCAGAAGTTTCACTGACCCTTTCAAAGCATTAGCCAATGACTTATGTTTAATGTTATCCTTTCACAACATGAGTAACCTAAAGGTCATCTCCATAGTCCCTAATTGGGTACCACAATTCCTACCTGCCATCCAGGGGTGTGGGAGTCCCCTGGGGGAAGCTAAGGCGGAGGTAAACCTGTGTGTTGCAGGTAGGTGGGTGGCATTCTCATGACCCCAATGGGTTTCTAAGCATTACACTATTTAAATTCTACTTGTTTATTTCTCCATAGTTAACTCTCCAGAAAAACACAAAATGAAGAGATTGACTACTCCATACAGCCGTTTTTGCTTTAATTTAGTGAATGGATGGTGAGTCATTGAAAAGTAAATAAGCAAAATGTTACATAATTAGGCTCTGCCCAAGACCATTATTGAACTGAAATACAGAACCATTATATAGAGCTTTTAATGAAAAAAAAAGGAATTTAAAAATTACTACAGAATGTATCTTATAAGAATTAGTCATATATTTTCTCTTAGTTATATAAGACTCATACTTTAATCCTAAATAATTTGAAAACAAACAAATAAGAAGAGTTGATGAACTGGTCACAAACAAGACTTACGTTGAGAGCAGTCACTGCCAATCCAGCCGGGGTAGCACTGGCAGGATCTGTCGATGGGGTTACAGGTCCCGTTGTTGGTGCAGGTACAAATCCCGGCACAGTTTTTCCCAAATCTGCCACTGGGACACACTGTGAATAAGCTATAGGTCAGTAACTCACAAGCACAACCCATCTCAAGGGACCCCAGATTCCTAGCATAGGAGATGACTTTAAAGGTCCCCAATCCAGCTGCACATTTGCTGTCTCTGCCCAACCGCCTCCTGCATCTGGAATGGTCTCATTTTTACAACCACATGAAGCCAAAGACCTTCATTAAAGCATCACAAACCAGGAGGCATCATCACACCTCCAGAAATCTGACTTCACCACGGCTTCTCACTCAGGGAGACGAAATCCTTCCTCCTACTGATTTTTCATGAGAGGATGTTTCCAATTAAAGCTGAAGAGTAGCACAGCTCAGAGAATAAAGACGTTTTGCTGGAGTGGCAAGTCAGCTTTTCCAAAGCTCAAAGCTCTGTTTCAGAAGCTGCAGACACAGCACACCGGTAGGAACTGATGGCTGACAGCTGAAAAGGGGAAGCCTGGGAGGAGGCTGGAGGATGGACTCCAGGAGGCTTCTCATCACCGTGTCTCCCCACCAAGCCGTGGGCCCTACCTTCATTGCACAGGGCGCCTGTGAAGCCAGGCAAGCAGTCACACAGGCCGGTGATGTGGTGACAGGGCCCACTGCTGTGCACACACTGAGGGCACGTCTGGCTGCAGCGATGCCCATAAAAACCAGGCGAGCAGACTGCAAATAGAAGGGAAACCAACTATTATCTTTCTGAGATGCACTTCTCTGGCATTCCACATCAGGAGGCAGTTAAAGTTTTGGAGGGTTAAAAAAAAAAAAACTTTAAGAAAAAAAGATACTGAGAATTGTCCAAGCATAAGACAAGAATGACAAAAGAAACAAGGGCTCTCTTTAATAAGGAAAAGAAGGCCCTGAACTACGAATTCCTTCAGGGCAAGCAAATGTCTTAGTCCTCTTAATTTTCCCATTTGAGGCCCCAATTAGCTCAAGGCTTGGCATAGAGCAGAAACTCAAAGAATTTTTGTTGAATGAATAAAGACATGAAGAAAATAAAATTCCCAATGATAAGAGGTCCTAACTACGTACTCTCAAGTCATCTGTTGAACCTTTATTCATCACTAGCAATAAATAGATCTACAGTCAAAATTAGATTTTTTTCCTCTTTAAAATGGTCCAGGTCAATGATTGCAATCAAGAAGTAATTAAGCAAAAGGCTATATATTTAAGTTCTTCCCAAGATATTTCTTGGATTGAAATATAGGATAACCGAATAGGGTTCTGAATGAGTATTTAAAAATTACAACAGTATTGCTTATAATGGACATTTTTGTTTCTTGATTGCATTTACTAAAAGTCTTAGGGATCATTTCCTAACTCAAAAATTCTACTGACCAATGTCAACAGTCCCCATTTTTAACTTTGAAATTCTATTTTCCCCATGGCATTGACTTTAAGACTACCTGGTACCAGCAGGATGTATGATTTGCCTCAAGGTTTGGCTGATGTTGACTTCTGCTAATTGAGGCAAGGCCAATGCCAAATTACTGAGTAAAATATTTACAGGTCAATGAATTTCTAGAACACCATTTGCAAGCTTTCAGGAAAGATCGAGAAACACATCCTGATGATGGGTGCCA
Organism: Galagoides demidoff; assembly: GCA_963574575.1. Classification (NCBI taxonomy): domain Eukaryota; kingdom Metazoa; phylum Chordata; class Mammalia; order Primates; family Galagidae; genus Galagoides; species Galagoides demidoff. The sequence goes on from CAUYQV010017977.1 coordinate 3,389, forward strand.
ACAGGATAATTAAATAATAACTGGGAGGAAATGGTTAAAGCCCCATCTGTCATTAGTTCTGAAGGTTGAGGAAAATAAGTTCCCGGGGAAGTGCCAATGAGGACAAGTTCTGCAAAGGACAGGTGAACTGGTACCCTCTCTTCTCTCAACTGCTACAGGACATCACTCTAAGCTGGGAGGTGGGACAGAGGTCATTATTCTGCACACGGCACCTGGGAGGGGAAGAAGGAAATGACCGCCTCATAGGACACTTACTTCTCTGACAAGTGGTCCCTCGAAACCCTGGTGCACACTCACAGATGCCATCATCGGGGGAACACGAGGCTCCATTTTTACAGTAGCAGGGTAGGGAGCAGTTGGGACCCCAGCGACCCTCAGCACAGACGCTGTCACAGTGGACACCTGAAACGATGCACAGGGGAAGCGGAGTGAGAGGCAGGATAGTGGCTTCTGTGACGCCGGCTCAGGGATGAGGACTGAGCTCACAGCACCAGACTGAGCACTACGGGCAGCAGTGAGCAGAGATGACGCCAGGTTCCAACTCCAGTCATCCCCTTACATCCACACTTAGTATCATCGTAGCGTTAGAACAATACCAGAACGATTTTCTGTGGAGTCATAAAGAAGGAAGAGCACACATTTGTTACATTGATTTTTCTTTTTTAGGTGGAGGAGCAGAGGAGAAGCCCAAGGGTTCTATCTGTGGCAAAATTTATCAAAAATACTGTATCTGATAGCCTGCAGAGACTTCCTTCTCCCCTCATGCTTGTTTTCACAGAGAAATAAAGTATAAAATGATAAGTCAAAGTACAAAGTGGTTAAATTGTTTTACAAAAAGAAAAACCTTCCCCTTGAGTAAACGATAAACATAATCTTAAAATATTTTGATGATACGTTGTACAGAACAGAAAGATGTACTATCGTGTGCCACCAAACTCCGCCTTAAAAATTTCATCTGACATTGGACACACACTGATGGAGTATCACAGCTGACATTATTGATAGCTGTTGTCTAAGTTATCGATGATCATGAAAGCGTGTGTAGGGGTCTGACTCTCATTTTGGACATTGAGAAATTTTACAATCAGTCATGAATGAATAAACAAATGCCTCAAGGACGCCTACAGAAAAATCACAATATACAAAAATATAAATAAAACCAGGTTTTATTCGAGATAAATGGACTCTCATCTGTAAATATTTATTTGAAATACACGAGGGGCCTCTTCCTTGCAAGTCAGAATTCTTCACAACTCAAAGAAAGGTTCTTTGCATTGAAAAGCAATGAGATATATACGTAGTAGTGAACTGGAGGCTGGCCTCAGACCAGACGGAAAGGCATTGAGGACAAGCACACACACCCTCCAGGACTCCAGGACACAGACCACCACCCAGCATTGGGATTGTTGGGAAGGCCACGTGTTGTATTACAGTTTTTGCTTCTAAGGTGATCAGGAGAAAACTCACCACAGTCCAAACCTTAAAATGGAAGCAGAGCCAAACTGCGACCTGGAGGTTGCTAATTGGTATGCAGCCATTTCCGCCGAACAGAAATTCCCCACTTTTTACTGTTTCTGGCTTTTCTTTTTTTTCCCTGAAAGTCTCCCACATGGTAGAGGCTATTAAGCAGGCCTGAAAGCCGCAGACCTCATTGTGTCTAGATTCAACCAACAATAGACTTTTATTTCAGCCTGGCCCACTGGCTGAACAAAGGAGACCAGGTCTGTTTATAAAGCCAACTGGGATTTAAATGTTCCCTATAGAATAAAATGGGGAATTTAGGCCTACTGTTAATTTTATTCTTGGATTCACGAATATATGATCTTTTTTTTTTTGTTTCAAATATCTTGTGAAAAACTGAGCTGAAACTGCCTACCCTTCCCTCCCCAGATGTGATACACCAGCCACAGGACTTTGTCTGATAGTTTTACTCATACCCATAGTACAGCAAAAGAATCAAACATGGAGCCGTCGACCACCTCAGAAGGAGGCTGCAAACCTAAACTTTGTTTTGTAAATTTATAAAGGTGCTACAGGCTTTACGCTCAGTTCAAATCCAGGTCCTCAGCGCTGACTGTGGGCCAGGACTCCTGCCGGGCAGTGGTGAAGGTGGCGAGATCTGTTTCATAGAGAGTCAGACAACCCAGGGCATTTTGGTCTGGAGCCAACAAGGCAAATCCCAGGGAAAACTGTGAGGAACTGGAAGCTGAATAATTATCTGGTTAATTTGATTGATAATCATTTTGAAAATCAATCCTGATTTTTAATGCTTTTTTTGTGGAGTAGGGATTTGGGGAGGGTGAGATTAGCCATTTAGGGTTGATTCAATTCATCAGCTACCTGCCAGATCACTACTTCACACGGTGCTTAATGAGTTCACTTACAATGGAATGGGGCACACTTTAGGTCAAAAGTTTAGCTGCTTTTTTACATTACAGATGATCAGGATTTATGCATCGCTTAGCACATCCTTAATCAGAGAGTGTTAAGAAAAATGACCATTGGCCACATGGGCAAATCTGAACAAAGAGATTCTTTATCTCATATTTGATTTGTCTTCCCTGAAGAGGTTCATCTAGGTGGCTTGCACAACCACTGGTCATGATCAACTCCATCAAGGTAATGTTCTTATCAGTAACAAGGCCATGAGATTCACAGCAGAGATAAGCTTGTTTCCCGCGACTTACCCATCAATGCATTCCACAGAACCACAAGGTAATCCACAGATCGCCTATCAAACCTACTGTCTCCAATCATCTAAGCATATCTCAACAAGTTTACCTGTAAATAACTTGCATTTTAGGACTGCAAGGAAGTCTTTTCTTTGAATGTAAATTATAAAAATTCTATTCGCAAGTAGGCTTCAAAATTCAAGCCTTTCCCTTTTATTCTATCATCAGCAAAAATGAGTCATCATTTTGCAGCTATTAAAGGCTAATCGATTTGAAGACAGGTATCAGTGTGTCTCGGGGAGGAAGCATGAAGCTGTCTTTCTCCTCCTACCACCACTCCTCCCCTTCAGACCTTCTGTGGTCTTCTTTTATCTCCCCTTCATCTCACAGTCAAGAAAGGACAAGATAAATGTATTATTTGGAGATGTACCTTCTCTGGGGAATATGAATATTTTAAGAAAGCATGTATTTTAAGAACCTAAGAAATAAATATCTAATAGTAGACTTGCAGGCAGTGAGGAAGCTGGAGGGACTACTGTGTGCATGTTCTTCTCAGTCACACCAGGGATATGTCTGCTGATGTGACCTGCATGTAAGGACAACCCTGCCATCAAACATTATCCAGGAGAAAGAGCTGTTATATAAGTTTGCTTTAACCAATTTTTTGGCTCTGTGTGTGTATGGGTGTGTGTGTGTGTATTATTCTTTAATTATTTCTGTGAACTCATCTTATTCTCTGCCAGCTTTTCTAGAGCCCCACAAGATATCTTTTTGTTTTCTTGTTTGTCATAGACAGAAAGGAGAACTTAACTCAACAAACATTCCAGGGTCTGGCCAGCTGCTGGCTTCCTGATGAAAAGTTCTCTAAGAAAAGTAACTCCAGAATGATAATGGCCCCAGAACAGGCACATCCGACTCTGGGGATCTTGATAAGAGAGCGAGGTGGCTGGTGAAAGAGGGTTAGAGACTGGAGGAACAGGCATGCAAGGCTAAGAAGCCCAAAGAAGTCTGTATCTGTCCTCCAAGGGTGGGGACACCTGAAATTCAGGGGCTGGTAGGAGCACATGAGGCATTTGGGCAGCCCAGCAGTGTCCACACTGAGAAGCCAGGAACGCCATCGTGTGGAGGGCGCACATCCTCCTGGTGTTAACAGGGACCACATGAACAATTTTTAAGAGGAAGGGAATACAATCAAATTTGGGTTTTATAGGAAAGCAGAAAACGGTTTGAAGATGGTGAGGCTGGAAGGAGGAAGACCTGACAGGTGGCTGTTTTACATTCCCCGGATGAAAACTGATAAAAATGACAAGACATTGAACTAAACCAATTCCAGCTGGGCTGTGGGGGCAGATGATCTTGAAGTGATAGAGCAGAAAATGCCGATAAACGACCCCCTCCCCACATTCCACTCAAGGAAATTAATTAATCCTGGCAGCTCCACGAAGGAGACTTAGTGCCTGTTTTTGCCACCACGGTACCTATGTGCAAGGGTACATGGATGGTGCTAAGTATTTGTGGAATGAATCAGGAAGCACAGCTCCTCTTTTTGTATTTTTTTTCTTGCAGTTTTTTCCAGGGCCAGGTTTGAACCCACCAACCTCAGGTATATGGGGCTGGCGCCCCACTCCTTGAGCCACAGGTGCCGCCCACACAGCTCCTCTTTTCTCCATGATGTTCAAGACCACTCTCCAACTGGATGGAGCAGCCAGATCATTCTTTGCTTCCCTGAAGGAATCTTCACTCAAACCAGGAAGCCCAACATTTTTATAGTTTGTTTTCTTAAAATGGTGACCTTTCCCTACTAAGGGGGTGGGAATGTCTGTCTCACTTATTTTTGAGATGATAACCCTTTCAGGAGCTCAGGTCTGTGTTTTTTAGGGTTGGCCCAGATTCCACAGCAATAGAAGAAATTAAGAGACATCTTGAGAAAATTCCTTTGGAATGTTTAACAAAAAACAAATCAAAGCTAGTTACACTAGGAAATAACTTCCTACAATACTTGGAAGACGGAGCAAAATGGGAAGGGGGTAGCTTTAAATTTGCAGCCATCTCTGGTTCAATGGAAGCATTTTTTTCTGATAAATGTTCTAATGCTGATAAGGAGATCTGTGAAGACTGTTTTTGCCAGGACCGAGGACAAAGAGCTCTTTGATAGCCTTTGCAAGTTGCTAGGCAATGGCTGAATGATCGTGATAAACTTCAGCTAAGCAGCTCTAAAGAAATGTTCGTGAATTTAATGCCTGATGCATTATGCCAGCAGCCTCAATGTGAAATCAGCATTCACGGGGCATTTGTGATTGCATGAATGCAGTAAATAAATCATCTGGGGTGTCATTATTTTCCTTCTCAGACACATAACCCCAAATCCTTGTCTTGTTTAATTGCTTGTATTCCTTATGCCAGTATTGCAATATTTGGGGGGAGTTTGTGAATGAAGGAAATGATTTTGATTCAATGCCTTGTTCCCGGGCAACAAGCTATTAAACATATATTAAAGCTGTTAATAATCATTGGGCTTGGTGATCAAAAGAGGGAGGAATTATAGTATTTAGTCCTAATATTTTTTCTGCTTTTCTAAAACACTGTCCAAGAAAGCAGTGGCATAATGTGTCTGAGTGTAGAGAAGTTAGTTGCTGGTGTGTCCATCTGTCGCTAGAGTGTCTGTCTGGGAAGCTCTAGAGGCAAGCTTCTGCAGGAAGGGAGCTGGCACCCCTTCATCTCTGTGCTCCCTGCACCTGAGCACTAAGGTTGCATCAAGTTTGGAGACACTGGACCAATGGTTGTTAAATCAAATCTTTCCACGTGAGTACTACAGATTTTACAGATCATTATAAGAGAATCTGCTTTATAGAGGTAACCAAGTTGAGAAAAGTCTTGGTAAGTCCTATAAACCAGAGAAGTTTACATTTGCAGCTGCAAGACAAAAATACTAGAGAGCATGGCCTGTCTGAGTCCAGCCCTGGACAAAGTGAGCAGAAAGGACTGTGAGGTGGATGGGGAGACCTGGGAGCTCGGGCTGCTTCTGCATCTTTTCTCTTGGGAAAATGAGGCCTCCCCTCCCCTCACTTCGGGAGTCCAATCTTCTGCTTTTACACGACCCCTTCCCACAAGACCACACAGAGAGACAGATACACACTGCAGACACACTTTCGACTCCACAATCCCCAAAGGGTCGGCTAGTGAGTCACGTCTCCTTGTGGCTGATGAGGGCCCTACATGCTAATTAAATGCACTGGACTAACGTTATCACCACAACCTGGATTTGCACTTACACGTCACTGGACAAAGGAAGTAGGTCTCCCTTTATTATATCTTAGGCATCGCTTAGCTGCATGACAGCTCACCTGGTGACAGATTAGTTCCAGAAGCAGCAGTTCCCTTACTCGGGTAGTTAAAGTTGGTGTTTGGGGGAATGTGAAAAGGAGGGCTGTCTGTGTGGAGAGATGCTGAGACTGCGGCAGGCCACGTTCTGCTCCAGGAAGAGTGACAAAGCCGGACTCTTCTCACCAGTTTGCCTACAGGGCTCCTCCTTCCAATTCTGCCCTTCCTGGCTGGGGATCCAGCGAGCATCCCGCCCCCTCCTATTCTGCTTCTCTTTCCTTACAGTTATACCACGACTGGCCGGTCTCTCTTTCCCAAGACCCCTACAGGTTGATTTGGTGCCCTAATCTCCTTTCCATCTGTTTAGCATATATGTAGTTTTGTATTCTGGTATAAATGCATCCTCATGGAGAGGTGGGAGAAGGAAGCAGAGAGGGGGACAGGTGTGCTCTCACCTAACAGGCACAATGTAAGGGCAGATGGCACAGCTCCTGGGGGAGGGGCACAATTGCAACTTGGATTCTACCTAACAAATGCAAGTAATGTAACCTAATCACCCTCATATTATTCTGAAATAAATAAAAACAAATGCATCCTGAAGCCTCTTCTCTTTTTGCCACTGGTAACAAGGCTGCTGTCAAAAAAATGCTCCCCTCCACCCAAACCTCTTCAATAATTAGAGCAGGAAGGCACAACAGATGACACTCTAGGCTGGTAACTACCACTACCTGGCCACTAGGGCAGGTTTTTAAATGACAGACAGGGCCACCCAGTAAAGTTGTCCAGGTTGTACATGACACAAGCGCCCCTGGCTCAGGGGCTCAGTCAGGTCAGAAATTCAGCAGGTGCTCCCTGGGCCAAGGAGAGCACCCTAGGGCATTTCCATGGTATTTCCACATTTGCAAAGAAGGTGCTTTAAGGACTGGCAGGGGCCCCATCCTCTTCTTCCTCTTTACCCACTTTCCAAATTCTCATTTAGTAGGTGTGGGGTGGGGACTGGGAATATCTGCAAGTTAAAAGAGTTCCCAGGTGACAGTGATCTTAGGCAGGGCTGGGAAGCAGGCTGGAGACAGCATATGTTCCCAGACAGCTGGAATGAAATCTTGATTAGCTGTAATGCTCAGCAAATAGGTATTTTGGCTGACTGAAGTCAAAGCAGAGAGGAAGACATAAACATCAGCCTGTTTCTGTCGTTTGGGGAAAATACTTTATGAAATATATTGCCCCACTACTCTGGAAATATGTGCGTGTGCACACACACACAGAGCTAATTATATTTCCCTAACATTGGAAATTTCAGAACAATCGTTTTGAAAAGCTGGTCTCATTTTAGTGTGTGTGTGTGTGTGTGTGTGTGTGTGTGTGTGTAGCAGAGCAGTCGAGGAAGCAGCCCAGGATGCAGCCTCCATCCTGGATGGTATTTCATTCTTCTCCATTTCCTACTGCAATCTGCCTCTTTTTGATCGGCTAACCACAACAGTAAATTATGGTTCTAAATAACCATACACTATAATAAAAGTGCATGTCTTTTCTTTTGAAAAACCATTGATTTCTTTCGGAAATAGGATCTGAGCTGTCAGCGCAGCTTTTGTTTTGGTTAACTTTCATAGTAGTTCCTTTTGAAGACTAATTTCATGACTAGGTAAAATGCAACTATCAGGTATAGGGGAAATAAAAAGGTCTGCCTTCCTTTAGGGGAAAAAGAGAGCCGAACGCCAGGCAACAGGGCAAAGTCAGAGGAGAGACAGATGTACACGTGGTAAAAGGCAAGGCAACCTCCTTGGTGTATCAGGTGAGGGCACTATTTCCTCAATTCAGGTGTGCCAATTTCTTTGTGAAGTGGGAGAAGGCTTTCAGGACACTTATCTCTGGCTCCAGACCTACCTGTGATCGGCTTCTCCCCAGTGTCCTCAGCAGTGAGCACGTAATGCCACCCTGTTGATTTGGGGAGGGCAGAGTCCAGCTTCCGTGTTACATTTCATGGACTTCTGCAGAAAAGCCTCACTTCTACTCTACGCCCTGTTACCCTTTCAGGTGCCACTTCACAGTGTCATCCAGAGCAATCTCAGCAACAAACCTGGAGTCTATGAAGAGCAGAGGCTTCTTTATATTCAAAAAGGTCCTTAGACAGTACTTACTCAAAATAGGTCTATTGATGAAAAGTTATGAATCCCTCCAGTATTGATAATGAAATGATTCCCTAATATTCTGTAAATAATACAGACTCTGCTCTTTAAAAAAAAAAGTATTGATAATGAAATATTCCCTAATATTCTGTAAATAATATAGAATCTGCTCTTTAAAAAAAAAGCCAACTCTTTGTCCAATTGTAGGGTGTTTTCTGGAACGTCAGGAAATTTCCTTTGTTCTGTGTATGTTTGCTTTTACTGAGTGTGTTCTGTGAGTGTGGAGATGACCTCCTAGCAGGCTGAGATATTGACTGATACTACACTTTAGACCGACTGCCCAGGGGAACGGGACACTGGGGTGCCTCTGTTGGCCCAGGAGCAAAAAGAACTTACAAACCAGAGATGTAGGAACAAGCAGGAGGCCAGTGTGAGGCAGGGGAGCCCTCCTTGTCTGGAGAAGGCCGGTCGCAGATGGACATGGGATTACATGATCACTCGTGTGACAAGCCACTGCATTCCCGCAGGAGCGCAATAGGTCTAAGGCCAGATGGGATAATTTGTCTTACCCCATGACCCAGACGGAGGAATGCAGCTAACACATTTGCCGGCTGGCTTCAGGCCAAATCCTCTCTCTTTCTCTTCTCATGCACACCCCAGTGTGCTTTTCACAGGCTGATTCTGAATCATCAAAGCAGGTGGATACTGGAGCCTCACATTCTCTCTATATTCATAACGTAGATGTGATAGAGTGTAGTCCAAAACAAATGACGTGGCCCCTTCATTAAGAAAGTTTTATACTTGCCAGAAGATCAAAAATGCTATTTTACCTCACTGTGGTCATTGAGAAATCAGTACTGGTTACTCCATTTGAGAACTTCAAGAACTCTGGTGAAGTCACAAAATCTTAGTCCCTGGTGTGATTCGGTTTTAACCTTCTCCAATGTAGCATGGGGAAGTCGAATTTCATACTGTGAAGGCAGAGTTACCTGAGCTTGTGCATATCAAGAAGAAACTATGGGCCAGGGAGGCCTTGGGTCTATGGGCAGCTCTTGTCAACAGAACGCCAAGTCCATCGCACCAGCTTTGGCTTGTGTCCCAAGGTAGCTCTGAGACACCAGAAACTAAGCCCATGACATTTCATCTCCTGGCAGAAACCAAAAGGCTCTTAACAAATTCTAAGACACAACTGAAGGGGTTGCTCGTGACATCTCATGTTTATGGATCAACTTAAGTTGATCAACTTAATATTAAGTTGATAATACTCCCCAAACTGATCTATAGATTTGTTCCCCCATTAAATTTCCACCTTACTTCTTTGTAGAAATTGACATGGTGATCCTAATTCAAGGGAAATTCAAGGGACCCAGAATAACCAAAATAATCCTGACAAAGAAGAACCAAGTTGGAGGACTCACATTTCTCAATTTTAAGATTTCCTATGAAGCTACAGTAAAGAAACAGTATAGTATTGGCATAACGATAAACATATAGAACAGTGAAATACAACAGAGTGTCCAGAAATACACCCTCTCATATTTATGAGAAATTGATTTTTGACAAGGGTTTCAAGGGGTGGGGGAAGAACAGTCTTTTCAACAAATGGTGCTGAAACAAATGGATATCCACATGCAAAGTAACCAAGTTAGATCCCCTAAATCATATTATGTATAAAAATTAACTCAAAATGGATCAAAGACTGAAACATACAAGATAAAATTTTAGAACAAAACAATGGCATAATCCAGTGACCTTGGTAGCAATGTTTTTTTCTAGAGACAAAGTTTCGCTTTGTCGCCCTTATTAGAGTGCTGTGGTGTCACAGCTCACAACAACCTCCAATTCCTGGGCTTATGCAATTCTCTTGCCTCAGCCTCCCAATTAGGTGGGACTACAGGCACCCACCACAACACCTGGTTATTTTTTTTTTTTCTGTTGCAGTTTGGCCAGGTCTGGGTGCCACAGGCACCACCCTTAGGCAGTGGTATTTTAGACTCAACATCAAAACACAAAGCAACATGATTTTTAAAAAGATTAACTAGACTTCATCAAAATAAAACCTTTTCTGCTTCAAAGACCATTAAGAAAGTGAAAAAAAATAACTCCAAGAATGGGAGAAAATATTTTCAAAACATATATCTGATAAGGGATGATCTAAAGCATATGAGAACTATTAAACATAATAATGAAAAAGTAATCCAATTAAAATAGAGCAAAGACTCTGAAAAGACATTTCTACAAAGAAGATCTATATATAGATGGCTAATAAAGGCATAGAAAGATCCTCAATATCATCAACTGTCATAAAAATGTAAAGCAAAACCACAGTGACATATCATTTTATACTGACTAGGAGGCTATAATCAAAAAGTCAGGTAATAACAAATTGTTGGTGAGGATATAGAAAATTAGAATGCTCATACATTGTGGGTGAGAATGTGAAGTGGTCTGGAAGAAGCACAATGATTTTGCTTGGGAGTTTTCCCCTTTCACGTAGCAGCCCTTGGCTCTCACCTGACCATCCGGGGAGGCAGCGGCAATGGCCTGTAGTAGGGTGGCAGCCATCCGCATGGCTGCAGTCACAGCGCTCAGCACAGTTCAGCCCATACGTGCCATCCTGCATGGGAGACAGCAGCAGAGACATCAGTGAAGGCCTGGGAAACCCCACAATGGGAGACAAAGGGCCCTGGTCCATTGTTACTCATTTCAGATATAGTACCCTGCTCGCCCAAGTACCTCTGGGGAAGATGCATACTAATCACCTCTTCCCATGTCTTCTTAGCTGCCAAAATGTAGGCTCTAGGTCAGTATTTGAAAATTGCTCAAACCCTGCTGTGTACAGTGCCTGTAAACCCAGCACTCTGGGAGGCTGAGGTGAGTAGATGATTGCTTGAGCTCAGGAGTTTGAGGCTGGAGATAGCTATGATGAGGCCACTGTGCTCTACCCCAGCAGCAGAGTGAGACTGTCTCAAAAATGCAACCCCCACCCCAAACTCCAAAAACCAATGTCCAGTCTCATCTTCCTTATTTATCTCTCTTGGTTTCAGCAAGAAGGAAATCTGTGCATAATGATGGATCACAGGCATCTAGCCCTGGATGGAGTGTGTCGTTGTGATCCATCCCCACAACATCTCAGCTTTGGAAAGCACAGCTGAACAAGGCTGCTCACAGGAGCGAAATGAGAGGGGCAAGTTTTTGGAAGCCCCAGATCAGTGGGAAATGGATGAGGGCAGGTACTGTCAGTAGGTCCTCCACCAGTCACAGCGGCATGAATGCATATCAAACACTGTTAAAAAATACATATTTTTAAAGAATTAAACTGTTTTATTTACTATGTAATAGATAGTTGCCATAAAGCAAAGTGCATATATTTAGTTGTCTGATACCCTACTGTATTTCCACAAACCTTTAAGTTTGGTGGTGCTGCCAGAGAACTGGAGATGGTCCTGCTGAGGCCACAGCTCTTCCACTCACCCGACGTGTCATTCCACTTAGTGGAGCCGCCACCGCCCCTGCACAGTAACAACGATTACTGAGAGGAAGGGGAGCAGCCTTCCCCCCCACCAGCCGGCCTCAACAGTTCCTGAGTGGAGCTGCCCATGGACAGCAGCAACGACAATGATGATGGTAATGGGACAAATGGGGGCTGGAGCACGGACCTTCCTCATCCACCATCCCTGATGGAGTCAGGGAGAAGATTCTTTTAGCCTGAATCAGGACAGAGCAGGTCAAAAGGGAGTTCTCACTGTGACAGCCCTTCCCCGCAAGAAGAGGGACAGACCATGTTTGCTGTGGAAACGCACACCAGCAGGGACCACGGCTCTCAGTCAGAAGAAGAGGTTGCAGAAGGAGAGAAGGAAGTTGAGGCTCCGAAGAAAAGTGCAGCCTGGAATCAGACCTGAAATATCCGGTGGACCTGCGGACATCCACCCAGGTGTTCCATCCAGGCGCCCAGAGTTCTGTGTCTTGAAGCACGAGGAAAAGTGGAGCCATGAAGGATGGGGGATTTTCTCTGCAGAGTTTCTGAAGGTGTTCATTCCCTCTCTCTTCCTTTCGCATATTTTGGCTTTGGGGCTGGGCGTCTATAGTGGAAAACGTCTGAGCACCGTTCTGTCAGCACCTACTGAGGGAACAAAAGGTGCTGGAAACGCGTGGCCTGTGAGGTGGCGTATTGTCTGTCACAGGAGTTCATTTGAACTTGAACTTGAGACCATGGACCCAACCTACCACCCTACTTTTACATATCCAATTCCAGTAACTCTCAAATCCAGTATTTTATTCAAACTCTGTTGAAACATTTTACTAACCTTATTCCTTTTTTGGTCTATAAGACACTTTAGACTTTCCTAGTTTGTGTTGTTTAGAAATTTGCAAGGGCTTCTTTTCTGCACATGCCACCAGCAAATTATAATTTTGGCAATGACCCTGTTATCTCCAGTTAGTACCATCAGACTTAGACATATTTCATTCATGGTATAAATTTTACTCTTTTTTTTTTGAGACAGAACCTCAAGCTGTCCCCCTGGGTAGAGTGCTGGGGAATCATAGCTTACAGCAACCTCCAACTCCTAGGCTTAAGTGATTCTCCTGCCTCTGCCTCCTGAGTAGCTGGGATTACAGACACTTGCCACAACGCCCAGCTATTTTTTGGTTGCAGCCGTCATTGTTGTTTGGCGGGCCCGGGCTGGATTCGAACCCACCACCTTAGGTATATGTGGCTGGCACCTTAGCCACTTGAGCCACAGGTGCCAAGCCATAAATTTTACTCTTGCAAGAGAACCACCATCTTCCACTTAAAATGAGATCATAAGCAAATCATGTAAAAAAACTTTGTTGTTGTTGTTTTTAAAGACAAAGACAAGCTTCTGTAAGCTTGAATTCATAGTTATTGAAAAGAAAACAAAAATAAGCAAAAAAGCAAAACATAAGGAAAAAATCCTGGGCAATAAAAAATTACTTTAACCAAAAAAAAAAAAAAAAACCCTTTAAGTTTTCAATTTTATGGATATAGTTTTCCATCCTGGAAGCCTGACATAGATAATTTCTTTTTATATGTGACTAATTAAAAATTTTAAGAGGGTTTAGGAGGTTGTCAAATGGTAAAGTTTAGCTATTAACACTATACGAAACACTTAGATGATCAGGAAAGAGTTTTTAAACATTATTGCTTAGTCATTAAAATGGTGAATTTTAACAAAATTGATGCCTCTGTACTCATAGTTATGTTTTCTATACTCTTAAATGATACTAATGGCCAATTATGTTAAGTATTGATGTAATTTTTTAGTTCAGTTAGTTGTAAACAAATTTAGTAATCAATGCACATATTCCCCTATAACTACATATTACACCATCTCACAACTCAACCATCCCATGTGGACAAAACAAGGCAGAGCTTCATTTTGACCTAAAGGCTGTCAAGTATTACAGGACCACAAATCCATGAAAAGCTGTTTAAAAACTTCACATTTCATCTTGCTTTACTAATTATGAGATAATGCATGTGACAAAAACCGATGTTCCTTTTGTTTTTCTGCTTACCGTAATTACTAAGACATACTACCATTCCGTTTATGAGCTATTTCCAGCTTTTTCAAGTACAGGCCACAGCTATGATAGTGTCAGTAAGTTGAAATAAATAATCGATCTTAGGTATTTTGAAAGAAAGATGGGAGGCACAGAAAGATAAAGTGATTTTGGCTTTTAAGAACTTAAGGATGATCTTGAAATGCCAAATTCACCAATACAACACAATGAAACAAAAGATGAGGTTGGTTAAAAGATTAACACCTGTAATCCCCGCACTCTGGGAGGCTGAGGGAGGTGGATTGCTTGAGCTCTGGAGTTCGAGACTGGCCTGAGCAAAAGTAAGACCCTTTTCTCTAAAAATAGAAAAATTAGCTGGGCATGTGGCATATGTCTGACTCCAAGCTACTCAGTAGACTGAGACAGGAGGATCACTTGAGTCCAAGAGTTTGAGGTTGCTGTGAGCTAGGCTGATGCCACCGCACTCTACCCAGTGTGACAAAAAGACTCTGTCTTAATGAAAAAAAAAATTGTCAAATAGGTAATAGCTTTTTTCCTTCTTCTATTTAATATGTGATATCTTTTTTTTTTTTTCCTGATTCTTGGTTGCAGGCAGTTCCAGGCTCATCCATTGAAAAGGTTCACTTTTTCTCAGGAGTTCTCAATCTTTATTGCAGTCACTGTCACATAACTTCACTTAAACATCAAAGTACCTCATAATTTCCCATTTTGATGAAATTCTTTCTCCCCTTCAAATGCAATATGCATGTTTAACAATGTATTATTTGCTTCTACTCAATTATATTTTGTCATGTATAATGTGCACTTTTTTGCCCACATTTTTTTGTATTTTTTCCCCACATTTTTGAGGGAAAAATAAGAATGCACATTATATGTGGGCAGTATGGCTTAAAAGCAGGGGAGCCCAGGGGGCCTCCCGGGCTGCTGTGCCCTCTGGGCCTGCTGGGTGCACACATTCCAGTCTGGGTGGATCTAGGATCTGGTGGGAATGGCCTGGAGTGGTCTCTGCCCAGTGCCATGATCAGGGCAGTAGGAGGTGGCCCAGCTGGTGAGGTGGCCATGCCCAGGTGGGGGAAGGGCTGACGCCCAAGGCCTGGCTATGCAAAGGGGACCAGGATCCCCATTTGCCTGGCTGCCTGTGGGCTGAGCGGCCTCAGAAGCTCTCACTCTACTGGCCATATGCATGGCCATATTGGCCAAGGCCCCTGACACGGCGGGAGGGAAGGACTCTCTGCAGAGAGTGAAGGCACAGATTTCATGGAGTGGGTGGCGGTGGGAGGATGGTGAAATCTGCATATTACCGGGGAGTTAGCCCTCCCCAGATATGTGTCTCCCAGTCAAAGCTGCCAGCCACTTTCTCAAGGGGCATTCTCCTGAAAGTCTGGGCCGCCCAAAACATGGGTACACATTATACATGGGAGTGCATTATACACAGAAAAATATAGTACGTTATGGAAGTGAATATGGAAGAATATCGTGGAATGGTGACTTCACCTCTGATCTGATGCCAGGCATTTCTACATGAAACAACTTGGTTTCTGGCATTTCCCCTCTTTTAAAAAATTTTAATAGAATCAGCGGTCCAAGTTGAATGCCGCTGCATGTGTATATGGTATAGTCAGGAGGTCAGGTACCCATCACCTGAGTAGTGTGCACTGTATCCCAGAGGTGATTTTTTATCCCTAACACCCTCTCTCCTTTTGAGTGTCCAATGTCTGTTACACCACTCTGTGTGTCCTTATGTACTGATGATTTATAGTCCACATATAAGTGAGAACATGTGGCATTTACTTTTCTGTTCTTGAGTTAACTCAGGATAATGGCCTCCAGTTGCATCCTGGAGGTAATAATGGCCTTCATCCTTTCTCATGACTGAGTGGTACTCCGTGGTGTACACGTACATATACCACATTTTCTTCATCCACTCATCAGCTGATGGGCACTTAGGCTAATTTCATATCTTTGCAATTGTGAATTATGCTGGAATAAACATGTGAATGCAGGTGTCTTTCTCACATGATGATTTCTTTTCCTTTGGGTAGATACCCAGTAGTGGGATTGCAGGATTGAATGGCAGATCTACTTTTAGTTCTTTGAGAAATCTTCATACCTACCTATAGAAGTTGTACTAATCTATATTCCCACCAATAGTATATAAGTGCTCCCTTTTCACATCTGCACCAACGTGTATTATTTTTATAATTTTTCACGATGGGCATTCATTTCACGATTGGAGTAAGATGGTATATCTCGTCATGGTTTTAATTTGAGTTTCTCTGACCAGTATCCTTTTTAATGCACATGTGTTTCCCTGTTGTACAGTTGTCTTGGACTAAGAATGTATTAAAACAGAAATTTTTCTTCCACATCAGCTCCAGTATTTTATCCTTTTGTGGAAAATAGGCACAGACTTACGCTAGCCTCTGCAAACCCTGATAGCGCTGGCCTCCAACCTTTCAACACCCTCCATTTTTACATAAAGTCTCAATCTGAATTTCATCACTGTTTTTTCTTTGTTATCCTCTTTACTCCCTGATGGCAGTTTAAGTTTATCTAGTGCTTGTTTTAGGGAGGCAGATATTTTTAGTTCCAAATGTATCATTGGTTCATCTAAGTTTCACTTTTTTATTGGTTCTACTAGTTTAGGGACTTTAATCATGTGGTTCTGAAATTTGGGTATCAATTTGAGCAGTTTTTTTTTATTTTTGAGACAGAGTCTCACTCTATTGCCCTGGATAGAGTGCATTGACCTCAGCCTAGCTCATAGCAACCTCAAACTCTTGGGCTCAAACAATCCTCTTGCCTCAGCCTCCTGAGTAGCTGAGACTACAGGCACCTGTCACAATGCCTGGCTAATTTCTTTATTTTTGGTGGAGATGGGGTCTCACTCTTCCTCAGACTGGTCTTGAACTCCTGAGCTAAAGTGATCAGCCCTCCTCGACCTTCCAGATTGCTAGGGCTGCAGGAGTCAGCCACTGCGCCCAGCCTCAGGTAGTTCTTTTTTCTCAGTAGTCTTGACTTCAGGCTTGATCGGCTTAGAGACTTCTCAATATTCTGTTTACTGTTTGTGCAGCCTGCAATGCTTAAGAAATCAGAAAAATCAGTGTTGCAAGACCAACTCTTTATAGTGTGTCAGGAAAGACTGGAATCCCTGGGTCATCTGTGCAAGCATCACCAGAATTGGCCTGGGGGACAGGCACTGACCCAGTCCCAGGTAAGGCAGTATTTTCTTTTCCTACCCTTACAGCAAGGCCCAGACACTAGCCAGGAAATGAGTGTGCATTTACCTGTTTGACCTTGAGGCAGCTGCTTGCTTCCAGAAATGGCCCCAATTCTTTCATAAAATATTTTTTTGCTTTTAGATTAGAATGCATCTCCAATGATCATATATCTCTGTCACTTGGGAGCTATATGGAGACTTTTAAATCAGATGAAATCTAAGTTTACGGCTGTTTCGCCAAGATCACTAAATCCTTCTTGGAAGATCAACAGAGAAAGGGAATACAAAGGCTTTAATTTTGATTGGTTGGCTATAAAATCAAATGGGGTCTCATCTTTTGTGTGGTTCTTTGGATTATCATTGAATTGAACTCAGAGACTGTGCAGACAGGATTGGATGTCATATATCTCATAGAAAATCAAGATGGAAATGTTGCAAAAGCTTATTATTTAAGGAAAAGTGAAGGAGTTTAAGAATTAGCCATCGGTAGAGTGTTTATCAATAAATGAATACGTATTAGGGAATTAAGGCTTAAAGTTCAATATCAGAAAGAAAATAGATGCATCAAAGATGTAGGAAAGTAGGAGGTGACTGGTGAAAGGACTTAAGATATTTGCTCTACTTGGCACCGTGGTTTCCAAGTTAGTTGAGCCCATAGATACGAAATATTCGAGTCTTTAATATTCCACATCCCACTCTCGATTCAATCACCCCTATAGCTCAAGCTAAATTGCTCAGATAATGAATGAGGCCTCTAGGATACTTGCCACAGAGTAAGAAGAGAGACAGAGTCAAATCTGATTCCAATACTAGTGGGAACGTCCCCCTTAAGTAAAAGAGTTACTGAGAGGTGCCTGGTTAGAGCGCTCATCAGTGTGCATGATAAAACCCTGTGCCACCCTGAGGAAGTGACACGTTATGCTGACTGGTTAGTTCTTCTCTCCAATAGTTATAGGGAGTAATTAAATACAATCTCTCATCTTGCTAAAGTAAAAAAAAAAAAAAAGAGGCAAAAACAATAGGAGATTGACTTTACACTGTAAATGAAGCCCCCAGTATCATGAGGCTGTGACTTTTTCTGACTTTAGGCAAATAAAAAACAATCAAGGAGAGTGGTTCTCTTAGAACAGAAACTTAATTTGAACCAAATTGAGTTAAAAGGAAAGGATGCTGGGGTCTCCTGGCTTTTCAAGTGCAAGGTTCATCCCTGTCTCTGGGGGGCCACCAGGGACTGGGATGCAGTTCCTTCGGTGAACCTGTTCCACTCTTCGCATCACAGATCACTTCCCCCATTTCCTAGTTCAAATATTAATAGTAGTTTCAAATATACTAATGAGACCCAAGAGTAAAATGCAAGCAATGAGTTGGATTTATCCAAGCCAAGAGCAACTGTGGCGGAAGAGGCTGATGTAAATTCATAAAAGGAACTTAAAACAAAATGATAACAATGACAAAAAACTGGCAATG
>CAUYQV010017983.1:0-29039 GCA_963574575.1 Galagoides demidoff
GCCTGTGGTCCCAGCTACTTGGGAGGCAGAGACAGGAGACTCGCTTGAGCCCAGGAGTTGGAGGTTGCTATGAGCTGTGATGCCATGGCACTCTACCCAGGGGGATAGCTTGGGGCTCCATCTCAAAAAAAAAAAGAAATGTTGTTCCTCCAAGGGAAATATTACATAGAAAAGAATTTGGCTGGAGCTCTTTTTTTCCATGATGACTCTATATTCACACTTGAACTGTGTCCTTTTTCTTTTCTTTCTTTTCTTTTTTTTTTTTTTGAGACAGAGTATCACTTTGATGCTCTCAGTAGAGTGTGGTGGCGTCACAGCTCACAGCAACCTCCCACTCTTAGGCTTAGGAGATTCTCTTGCCTCAGCCTCCCTAGCTGGGACTACAGGTGCCCACCCCATGCCCAGCTATTTGTTGTTGTTGTAGTAGCAATTTGGTTGGGCTGGGTTGGAACCCACCATTCTCACACCCTCGGCATAGGGGGCCAGCGCCCTACTCACTGACCCACAGGCACCTCCTGGACTGCGTCCTTTTTCAAAATAAGATTTCTTGTGATTGTTGTGAATTTTAAAAAGGAATTCTTTTTTTTTTTTTTTTTTTTTAGACAGAGTCTCACTCTGTCACCCTGGCTATAGTGTCCTGGCATCAGCCTAGGTCACAGCAACCTCAAACTCCTGGGTTCAAGTGATCCTCCTGCCTCAGCCTCCCAAGTAACTTGGACTTCGAGCGCCTGCACAGTGCCTATTTTTAGAGATAGGGTCTTCCTCTTGCTCAGGCTGGTCTCAAACTCTTGAGCTCAAATAATCCACCTGTCTTGGCCTCTCAGAGTGTCTTGGTACCAGCTTATATTTGATAAAAAATGATATGTTTGGCAAAAATAAAAATTTTATTTAAAAAAAAAAAGAATCTGAGTGAACCCCCTGTGCTGATCAGTAGTGGAGTGATTCCTGTGGATGGTCACTGTATTCCAGGCTGGACAGCATAGTGAGATGCCATCTATTTATAAATACATAATGAATAAATAAATAAATAACAGAAAGAAATAATCTGAGCCTGAAACTAGAATTGACTGGCTTGCAGGGATGGGCTGTACACAGGTATCAAACTACAAAAGGAACAGAAGTACCTACTGTAGGCCTGGAGCACACAGGACCACTCAGCACAGAATGCCCATAGCATAAACATCACATTTACTCAGAAAACACCAAGCAATGAATGTGTTCCTTGGAAAGAAACCTCATGTTCTGATACTTCTGGTTTACTGGACCTAGAAGTTCATGGTGCCAGAGTTTGCCTGCTGTGATCTTGAGTCTGAATCCTCCCTCTCTGTTCTGGAAATGCCTTTGTGCCAGAGTTTGCCTGCTGTGATCTTGAGTCTGAATCCTCCCTCTGTTCTGGAAATGCCTTTGTTTCAATCCCAGAAGTCTCCATTCCTTGGGGATTTCCCAATCTCAGTCTTCTCTCTGCTTAGATCCTGCCCTAAGTATTATCTCTCCTGTGGACTCAGAACCTTGAGACATAGCACATTTAGTCACTGGTTTCTTGGACATATCTGGGTCAGCAACAGTATGAAGTCCCTTGATGCCTTCGCTTGGGCACTACCCAATTAGACAGGCATAAGAAAATGGCACCAGAAGGCTTGGAGTGGAGCCAGGCTCCTTTCTGGAAGCATAGTCCACAGATAAGCCACTAATCAGCTGCCTATCAGGCATTTATGGAGTGGACAGCCAGTCCTGCACCAAGTAACACCTGCTTGACTCTTTGGATGAGAATTTGCATTTGACCCCCTTTCTACCTCCTCTTTCTCCTATTCCCAACATGCTGCCCTAACTTCCCACTTAGCAGATCTAGTCATGGGCTTGTCAAGAGACAGGGATGACTAAGGAGTCCTCTCGTCTCACAGCCTGTTGAATTTCCCACCTTCAGTCACCCTTGCACTATGTCACACCTGCATACCTCCTAAACTGTCATCTGTTGGGTGGGCGTGGTGGCTCACGCCTGTAATCCCAGCACTCTGGGAGGCTGAGGTGAGTCAACTGCCTGAGCTCACAGGTTCGAGACCAGCCTGAGCCAGAGTGAGACCCCACCTCTAAAAGAGCCGGATGGGCTTGGTACCTGTAGCTCAAGCGGCTAGGACACCAGCCACATACACTGGAGTTGGTGGGTTCGAACCCAGCCTGGGCTGGCCGAACAAAAATGATGACGGCTCGGCGCCTGTGGCTCAATTGGCTAAGGCGCCAGCCACAGCCACGTACACCTAAGGTGGCGGGTTCGAATCCCCAGCCTGGGTCCACCAAACAACAATGATGGCTGCAACCAAAAAATGGCCGGGCGTTGTGGTGGGCACCTGTGGTCCCAGCCACTTGGGAGGCGGAGGCAGGAGACTCGCTTGAGCCCAGGAGTTGGAGATTGCTGTGAGCTGTGATGCCATGGCACTCTACCCAGGGGGATAGCTTGAGGCTCTGTCTCAAAAAATAAAAAAAACAACAATGATGACAACTACAACCAAAAAAAAAAAAATAGCATGGTGTTTTGGCAGGCGCCTGTAGTTCCAGCTCCTTCAGAGGCTGAGGCAAGAGAATCACTTAAGCCCAAGAATTGGAGGTTGCTGTGAGCTGTGATGCCACAGCACTCTACCCAGGGCGACAGCTTGAGACTCTTGTCTCAAAACAAACAAACAAACAAAAAAAACTAGGGGCAGCACATGTGTCTCAAAGGAGTGGGGCGCCGGCCCCATATGCCAGAGGTGGCGGGTTCAAACCCAGCCCTGGCCAAAAAGTATAAACAAAACAAAACAAAACAAAAAAACCAGCCAGGCATTGTGGCGGCCACCTGTACTCCCAGCTACTCAGGAGGCTGAAGCAAGAGAATTGCTTGAGCCCAAGAGTTAGAAGTTGCTATGAGCTATGACACCATGGCACTCTACCAAGGGTGACAAAGTGAGACTCTGTCTCAAAAAAAACGAAACAAAACATGGCTTGGCGCCCTTAGCTCAGTGAGTAGGGCTCCAGCCACATACACTGAGGCTGGCGGGTTCAAGCCCGGTCCAGGCTTGCTACACAACAATGACAACTGCAACCAAAAATAGCCAGGTGTTGGGCGCCTGTAGTCCGAACTACTCGGGAGGCTGAGGCAAGAGAATCGCTTAAGCCCAAGAGTTAGAGGTTGCTGTGAGCTGTGATGCCAGAGCACTCTACTGAGGGTGACATAATGACACACTGTCTCAAACAACAACAACAATTATTTGTTGAAATATTTTCTCTCTAAATAGGCTCCCCCTTATTTTATAAGTGAAATAAGCCAGACACAAAAGGATAAATATTATATGATTTCACTGATATGTAGTACCTAGGATAGGCAAATTCATGAACATAGAACATAAAATGGTGATTGCCAGGGGCTGGGCAGGATGAGGGGAGAAGAAAACATGGGGAGACGGATGGAATGAAGAGAGAATGGGGCAAGAGAAGAGAATGGTTTCAGAGTTCCAGTTTGGGAAGACAGAAAAATACTGGAGATGGCTGGTGGTGATAGAGCACAACATGGTGACTATAATGCTACCGAAATATACACTTAAAAATAATTAAATTGGTAACATTATGGCTATTTTAACCACAATTAAAAACAAATCCCAGTTGATAAATATAACATTTTAATGTGATACCT
Source organism: Galagoides demidoff (assembly GCA_963574575.1). Classification (NCBI taxonomy): domain Eukaryota; kingdom Metazoa; phylum Chordata; class Mammalia; order Primates; family Galagidae; genus Galagoides; species Galagoides demidoff. Next base: position 3,665 of record CAUYQV010017983.1, read on the forward strand.
GGAAAGTTAAATTAGAAGAGAATTGAATCCTTAAAAAAAAAAAAAGCTTCTCTTTTTATTTAAGTAAATTTAATTCAAAAAGAAATTCTAGGCTGGGTGTGGGGGCTTATGCCTGTAATCCTAGCACTCTGGGAGGCAAGGTGGGAGAATCACTCGAGGTCAGGAGTTTGAGACCAGCCTGAACCATAGTGAGACTCCCCCCCGCCCCATCTCTACAAAAAATAGAAAAATTAGCCAGGTATTGTGGCAGGCATCTGTAGTCCCAGCCATTTGGGAAGCTGAGCAAGGAGGATCATTTGAACCCAGAAGTTTGAGTTTGCTGTGAGCTGAGACCACAACACTCTAGCCTTGGCTAAGCTATGATGAGGCCATAGTGCTCTAGCCTGGGGCAACGGAGTAAGACTTTCTCAAAAACAAAAGGAAACTTTATATTTTTATATCTCTTCAAGGATATGACGTGCTATCATTTTCCTTGCATACATTAACGTGTTCTTTCTTTTCTTTTCTTTTTTTTTTTGCAGTTTTTGGCTGGGTCTGGGTTTGAACCCGCCACCTCCAGTATGTGGGGCCAGCACCCTACTCCTTTGAGCCACAGGCACTGTCCCATACATTAATGTGAATTAATACTTAATACATTTTTGGAAATGTTTGCCCATGTATCACCTATGCTCATCTTATGAACCACTGTGGACCACCAATAGTAATACCCTGGCCCACTCCTTGGGAGATCCTGCCTTTCAGAAGGGTGATGCAGTGCAGACTATGAAGGCCGCGTGCCTCAGACTCCATCCTAGCATTGCCAGATAGGAGCTGTGTGATCTTGAGCTTGGGGATGAACGTCTCTGAGCCTTATTTTCCTCAGTGGTAAAGTGGAAGTGCTAAGAGTCCCTGCCTTGCGGGAGTAAGGAGAAGACTCACTGAGCGGACGCCTGCGACGCTTATAGTGCTGCTCATGGCATTGATCCTTAAGCAGCCCTACTGTTGCTATTATTGAGCAGAGAATGAAGCAGTCACCTCCAGGAAACCTTACTGACACGGTGCTCTACTGGCCCCGTCATGGTTCTGTACTCCTCTGTGCTCTCCAAATTCCCAGGAAATATCTCTATCATAACATTTGTATCCGGTAGTAATTAGGGGTAAGGGACTGATATAGTTGCTCGCAAGGATTTATATCCTAGGATGGCTAGGAGCTTTTGAGAAATGTGCAGGGGTATACTGTGAACCTCACAGATTTAGCAGGAGAGGGCTCTGTGGCATCAGAGGTGGTAGGAGGAGCTGGCTTCCCTGCCTGTCATCAGGGTCAGCAAACCAGCCCAGAGGACCTTTCCCACCAAGCCTCAGACTGCAAACCCAGGGACTGCAGCTTTCCAGCTGACCAGAACTTGTGACCTGCCCTGTCCCTTTAAACATCCGGAAGGAAGCTCAGAATTCCCCCTAGTGCAGCCTCCCAGTTGGGCAGACTTGCCTGGGGAAGAACAATGACCATAATAATCCTAACATTCAAATTGGGTTCATTCATTACCTCCTTTGACAATTCTAGGATAGTCAAAGCAAGTATCATTATCACTTAATAATAATGAAAGAATGAAAAATGAATAGCTATGTGAGACTAGCCAGACAGACAAGGACAAAGACTGCATAATGCCACTTACCTGAGGTGCCTAGAGTAGTCAGTCATATTTATAGAAACAGAAAGTCAATTGTGGTTGCCAGGGCTGGGGGCAGGGGAATGGGGAGTTATTGTTTAACAGAGTTTCAGTGGGGAAGATGAAAAGAGTTCTGGAGATGGATGATGGTGATGGTTGCACAATAATATGACTGTATTTCATGCCATAGAATTGTACTCTTGAAAATGGTTAAAATACCAGTAGTCCCAACTACTTGGGAGGCTGAGGCAAGAGAATCACTTAAGCCCAAGAGTTTGAGGTTGCTATGAGCTGTGATGCCACAGCACTCTACCCATAGTGACATAGTGAGACTCTGTCTAAAAAAAAAGGCTCAATGGCTCACCTAGCACACTCTGGGAGGCCAAGGTAGGTGGATTGCCCTGAGCTCACTGGTTCAAGACCAACCTGAGCCAGAGTGAGACTCCATCTCTAAAAAATAGCCGGGAGTTGTAGCAGGCACCTGTAGCTCCAGCTACTCTGGAGGCTGAGGCAAGAGAATAGCTTGAGCCTAGAGTTGGAGGTTGCTGTGAGCTATGAAGCTATGGCACTTTACCAAGGGTGACAAAGTGAGACTCTGTCTCCAAAAAAAAGGTTAAAATCATCGATTTTATGTGTGTACATTTTACCATAATTCAAAACTAATTGCTAACAGTGGATAATAATATATTATTGTCTAATCCTGTAGCCAGAGCAATCCAGTTAAACCATAAGTGAATTCATGACATTCCTCTGCTCAGAACCCTCCAAGGCTCCATTTAATTAAAGTGTACACCAAGCCCCTACAAGGCCCTGGGGCCCTGGCCCCCGGGTCTGTGTTGGATGTCCTTCCAGGTGCACTGGCCTCTTGACTGTTCCCCCAACATGTTACACACCCTTCTACCTCAAGGCCTTGTGTTGCCTCCTTGCTGTCCCCAGATGTTTCTTCTTTCAGGTTCACCCAGGTCTCTGTGTCCCTTAGGGGCTTCAGATCCTCATTCAAGCCCCTTCTGAAGGACATCTGGTAACCCCTCCCCCAACACCTCCTATGCTTTCTCCTTCTCCCCAGAACTTGTCATTATCCGTTGCATAACATTTTTGTGTATTTATCTTGTTTCGTGTCTATTGCTCCCTAGAATGGAGATGAATATGGACAGGCAAGGGTCTTTGTTTTGTACATTAATATATCCCTGCCACTAGACAAGGGCCTGAAACTTGGTGGATATTCAAAAAATATTTGAACACAAGGAATTTTTTTTTTTTTTTTTTTGGAGACAGTTTCGCTCTGTTGCCCCAGGCAAGAGTGTGGCATCATAGCTGTGTAGTGTAGTAGCTCAGAGCAACCTAAACTCCTAGGCTCAAGTGATTCTCTTGCCTCAGCCTCCTAAGTAGCTGGGACTATAAGCATCCACCACAATGCCTGGCTAGTTTTTCTATTTTTAGTAGAGATAGAGTCTTGCTCATGCCCAGGCTGGTCTTGAGCTCCTGAACTAAAGCAATCCTCCTATCTCAGCCTCCCAGAAAGGTAGAATGGTAGGTATTAGCTACTGCACCAGCCAGATATTTGAATTTCCTATGGACCAAGTCCTCTAAACATCCTAAATAAATTAACTCTGAGAGATAGGTAGTATTATTATTCTCACTCTGCCTGGGTTCCCCACTGATTATGGCTGAGTCCCTCTCAGGCATCCTCAGCCTGCTACCCACTATCTTCTCTTGGAGAAAAGGAAACCTAAGTACCTCCCTGCCTTCTGAGCAGTCCACATGGCACACTCTGGTCACTGACTCAGCAACCTTTGCTGGGTGCTTAGATCATGCCTGTGTTCAGCGGTGACTACCACTGCTTGAGTCTTGGGCTGAGTGGGTAGGTTATTGCCTAGGCCAAGACCATGCTATGAGGGAAAGTAGGCAGGCCAAGGACAGTTCTGGAAACAGGCACCAGGTGGTGGGGAGAAGGTAAAATCTTGGTGGGGAGATGGAGAACAGCTTGTGGCACTGCATGTTGCCCCTTGGTGGACAGGTCCCAGGGTGCCAGCCCCCCAGGTGTGATATGAGCAGCCTCTGAGCTGAAGGAGATATGAACAAAAGACCCAGGTTGCCTTTGTCCTCTGCCCGCCCCTTGTCCTCTGTTTACATCCTCCCTTCCCGTAAATGAGTTGGGTGCTGGGCAGCTGGCCCTGAGCCAGACACACCTGTAGGACAGGTTGGGCAGGGCTCTTGGGGGTGGGGAGTGGTGGCAGTATTGGCAGGGGATTCAGGCCCTTGGGGAGCAAGCTCTGATCTTTGCCATGGCTGCACCAGTGCCAGGCTCTTGCTGCCTTGGGCCAAGGATTCTTGGCCAACTCTAAGAGGAGGGGATGCCTCTGGGGGGCTCCTTGCCTAGGGGTTTGCTGGGAAGTTATGTCTAAGTCATCAGTCATGAGAGGACTAAAGACTATTCATCCTCAGCATGCATTTCCTAGCGGGAAACTGAGATCTAGAGAGAAACAGAGTAGAATTGGCAATAGGATCCACCCTTGAGCTTCTGGGCTCCCTCCATCCCCACCCTGGGTGATGCAGCTGCACTGGGCTCTCTGGATGCCTCTGACCCTTCTGGGCTTTGTCCTGCAGTCAGGTCAGTTGAGGAAGTAAGAGCCTGGAGTTTGGGTTTTTGGAAGGAGCAAAGAAAAAGCAAGCTTGAAGGACTGGTAGGAGAGGACCAAGGGTGTTAAGTAAGGCAAGTCTGAATCAGGGGCGGAGCCTCTGTCTCACAGGAGGAGAAATACTAGTGTCCTATTCCCAGGGCATATGCCGCCCCCAGATTTATTTCAGGAAAGTCAGAGTCAGGAGTCTGGGTAGGGGCAGGAGGCCTTGGGTAGAGTGTGACTCACTTGGGGGAAGAAGTTTCCTCTTCTATCAGAGGATTAACTGACCAAGTTCATGTAAGATGTGTTTTCCACCTGATCGCTTTTTCTGTCTCTCTCAACAATGGTGATTGTGCTCTTAGTCACCAAATGTGTACTGACTGCCTACTGTGTGCCCAGCCCTTTGCTGGGTGCTTAGATCATGCCTGCGTTCAGTGGTGACTACTGATCCACGGCATCCATCTAAGTGGGCGCTGTCCCGATCAGCTCCCTCCTCCCTTCACATCTGTCATCTCTTCCATTATGCTCCGCTAGCTCCTGCATCTCTTCCCTCTCACCAAGTGAATTTTTCTTTCTTTCTTTTTTTTTTTTTTTTGAGAGTCTCAGGGGCAGCGCCTGTGGCTCAAGAGTAGGGCGCCAGCCCCATGTACCAGAGATGGCAGGTTCAAACCCAGCTCCAGCCAAAAACTGCAAAAAAAAAAAAAAAAAAGATAACAAACATTAGGGCAGCATCTGTGGCTCAAAAGGGTAGGGTGCCAATCCCATATGCCGGAGGTGGTGGGTTCAAATCCAGCCCCAGCCAAAATAATAATAATAATAATAAGCCCAAGGATAATTTGTGGCTCAAGTGGCTAAGGCGCCAGTCACATACACCTAAGATGGCGGGTTTGAATCCAGCCTGGGCCTGCCAAAACAACAATGATGGCTGCAACCCAAAAATAGCCAGGTGTTATGGTGGGCACCTGTGGTCCCAGCTACTTGGGAGGCTGAGGCAGGAGACTTGCTTGAGCCCAGGAGTTGGAGGTTGCTGTGAGCTGTGATATCACAGCACTCTACCCAGGGGGATAGCTTGAGGCTCTGTCTCAAAGGAAAAAAAAAGAGAGAGTCTTGCTCTGTTGCCCTGGCTAGAGTACAATGGTGTGATCACAGCTCAATGCAACCCTTAAACTCCTGGCTTCAAGGGACCTTCCTGCCTCAGCCTCCCAAGTAGCTAGGACTATAGGCATATGCCACTGTGCCCTACTAATTTTTCTTTTTAGTAGAGACAGGGTCTTGCTCTCACTTAGGCTGGTCTTGAACACCTCACCTCAAGTGATCCTCCTGCCTTGGCCTCCAAGAGTGTTTGAATTACAGGTGTGAGCCACTGTGCCTGGCCTCCCCAAGTGATCTTGGATTCTCCTTCACCAGAAGGTCAAGATCTCAAATAGGACATCCTTCATTGTCCCACCCTGCTGAGTTTGCACCATCTTCCCTCTAGTGGGGTGAAGGAGCTGCCAACCCTGGGCCCTGAGCAGAGGGCCCATCCTTGCTTAGCTTCTCAGCACATCTCAGCTCTAGGACCACCTTGGGAGCTACTTTAGCAAGCAGGAGGCTCAGTGTGCCCACCACTGAGAAGGCTTCATCTGCCTTCCTGCACTGTGCCTGGCATGGCTATGCCAAGGTCTTGCAACCCCCACACCTGACAATGAATGTCCTGGGACACAGTGACTTAGATTTCATCTTTATCTGTCCTTTGGTAAACACTTTTGTATATTCAGATGATGTTGGTTTTTTTCAACAAATCTCTGAGGGAGAATTCTCATTTCCTCTGCAATGAGTGTATAGACTGAGGTTGGGTCTTACTTAACCAACTCTGAGTGAAAAAACCCCTAACCCATAGGAAGTGTTAGGGTTGCAGTTCTGAGTTATACTGTCTGTTGTCCTTAAAGGCTCCTAGCTCTGTGATTTTTGCTCTCAGCCCCAAGTCTGTCTCTCAGCTTTAGAAGGAATTGTTCCAGGTCCTCCAAGTCGTGGCCCATTGCCTACTGCCACTTCCCACGAGCCCATAATGCCAAAGCCCAGTGGAGCATATCACCAGAGCTGGCAAAGTAGCTTTGTTGCTGTCCCTGCAGCCTCTGAGTCCAGTCCACTTGTCCTACCTTGCTGAATTCACAGCCCACAGCCACTAGCCCATAGCAGCTATGGCTCCCTCTGCCCTGCCTTAATCCACCCTCCCCACTAGCATATAATGACTTGATAGTAACTGAGTAAACTATAGACCTCCCAAAAGGCACCTCAGGATGCTAACTAGAAGACAAAGGACTAGGCCAGGAAGCTCACTAGAAGTGGAATATCTGCCCTCAGGAGCTCAAGTTCTAATTAAAATAAGTATAAAGGGGCTTGGTGCCTGTGGTTCAAGCGGCTAAGGTGCCAACCACATACACTTGAGCTGGTGGGTTCGAATCCAGCCCGGGTCTGCCAAACAACAATGACGGCTGCAACCAAAAAATGGCCAGGCGTTGTGGCAGGCACCTGTAGTCCCAGCTACTTGGGAGGCTGAGGCAAGAGAATCACTTAAGCCCAAGAGTTTGAGGTTGCTATGCTCTGGGACACCACAGCACTCTATCAAGGGTGACATAGCAAGACTGTCTCAAAAAAAAGTGTAAAGAATGAAAAACTCCTCCACTATGATCTTTGATTCTGTTGCTGGGCAACAGAGCTGACCAAATACAAATTAACAAGTGAAAAGGCTTTTGACTTAATTGATATATTAATTATTATTTTTTAAGAGGCAGAGTCTCACTTTGTTGGCCTTGGTAGAGTGCTATGGTGTCACAGCTCACAGCAACCTCCAACTCCTGGACTTAGGTGATTCTCTTACCTCAGCCTCCTGAGTAGCTGGGACTACAGGTGCCCGCCACAATGCTGGCTATTTTTTTATTGCTGTTTGGTCAAGGACCAGGTTCAAACCTTCCACCCTCGGTATATGGGGCCAGCACCCTACCCACTGAACCATAGGTGCCGCCGATATTTTAAATTTTATATGCATGGGAGCTATACAGAAAAGAAACAAAAACTCAAAGAAGCAGTTAGACTTGGGCTTATATAGCATTTTAACAAAGACTGAAAAATTGTGGAGAAATGACTAAATAGGAAAAGGGATTTGGGTTTTTACTGGCAGTAAATTGTGGGAAAGTAACTATATGGAGGAAACTAATGGCAGATAAAAATAATTTAGTAATTTTTTTTTTAATGTAGACTCATTTTAGTTCCATCTCAGTCTTTGGTGATAAGGCTTGTTCTTCTCCACCTGGTACAGGGAGGAACTATCCAGAGGAAATTTATGCCCTACTTTTAGGCAGATAGGGAGAGGGCAGAGAGTTCTTCCTATCTCTGCTATTTTTCAACTGCTTTCAGCTCAAAAATAATCTTTATGTCCTAGTGGTATATTTTGGGATGGCACATTCTCCTTTCCTTCACAGGTTAGTCTCTATCCTAAAAGAGGTACCCTGAAAGACTGAGATGTTTTGTACCATACTTGCTCCGTCTAGAAGGCATTTTTCAGCTCTCCTTGCTGTTCCCTGACATTTTAGAGCCATGATTTTTTTAAATTTTTTTTTAGAGACAGAGTCTCATTTTGTTGCACTTGGTAGAGTGCCATGGCTTCACAGCTCACAGCACCCTCCAGCTCCTATGCTTAGGCGATTCTCTTGCCTCAGCCTCCCAAGTGGCTGGGACTACAGGTGCCCACCACAACACCCAGCTATTTTTGCAGTTTGGCTGGAGCCTGATTCAAACCTGCCATCCTGGGTATATGGGGCCAGTACCATACTCCCTGAGCCATGGGCACCGCCCTAGAGCCATGATTCTGTCTATCTCCAGCCATTATTGCTCCATCACTCTGTCTAAAACTGAGTTTCTCCTTGTCTCTTAGAATATATCATTCCTGAGTCAGCAGAAGGCATGGGCGGGAAGGGGAACAGCTACCACCCATTATGTAGGTAAGTGTTTTGCATACGTTGTCTCATCTTTCAACAGCCCTATGAGGTTGGCATTATTATTATCCCTCTTTACTGATGAAGAAACTGAAGAGTCACACAGGTTAAGTCCTCACCCAAGGTCAAGTTCTTTGCATCCAGTAGTGGAACCTGGACTCTAGCCAGGGCTTCTAGAATATTTGTGGTGAAGAACCAATTTTGTTTTGCTTTGTTTTGTTTTTAATTTTCTTTTTTTTTGAGACAGAGTCTCACTATGACACCCTCAGTAGAGTGCCATAGTGTCACAGCTCACAGCAACCTCAAACTCTCGGGTTTAAGCAAATTCTCTTGCCTCAGCCTCCCGAGTAGCTGGGACCACAGGCGCCTGCCACGACGCCTGGTTATTTTTTGGTTGCAGTTGTCATTGTTGTTTAGCAGGCCCAGGCCAGGCTCGAACCTGCCACCCTTGATGTATATGGCTGGTGCCCTACTCACTGAGCTGCGGGCACTGAGCCTATTTTTAATTTTCAATCTAATACTGTTGCAAAACATAATAAAAATGAGTTACTAGAAAAATGAACAGGCTCGGCGCCTGTGGCTCAATCGGCTAAGGCGCCAGCCACATACACCTAAGGTGGCGGGTTCGAATCCCCAGCCTGGGCCCGCCAAACAACAATGATGGCTGCAACCAAAAAATGGCCGGGCATTGTGGCGGGCACCTGTGGTCCCAGCTACCTGTGGAGGCAGGAGACTTGCTTGAGCCCAGGAGTTGGAGGTTGCTATGAGCTGTAATGCCATGGCACTCTACCCAGGGGGATAGCTTGAGGCTCCGTCTCAAAAAAATTAAAAAAAAAAAAGAAGACAGAATTAAAAAATATTGTCAAGCTGTGCAACTTTTCACAAATTCCACTTTAAACATAAACAGTGCACAACGTCCAGAGCTGATAACAGAGTGGCATACTTGACCCCCATAAACTCCCACTTACCAGCTTTGTGCAGTAGTGGTGCCACTCAGGCAGGAGAAGATAGAACTAAATCATGAGCATAGCAGCTATCAATTTAGCCCTCATGGTTTACTAATGTTCTAGTTGTTCCAGTCAATCTAGGGGAATTATTTAGTTGAAACTTATATTGTTCTTTGGTGTTTTAAAGTACATTTGCTTAAAAAATAAAATAAAGAAGGTAATCACTCTTGTTATTTTCCCCGTGGACATTTCTCTTATTAATCTGCCTTAATTGTGATTTGATCTTTCAGTGAACTCTCAGGGGAAAGGGGCAAGTTTCCTCTCACACCTACAATTTAAATAGTTGGCAGGATTTCAAAGCTACTCTTCTCTCCTGAAAGCCACAATGAGGAAAATTGGAACTTTGACAAACTGGCAATGTGGTAAGATATTTTACTAACCAGTCAGACTCCCAGTTTTTCTCTCCATGGGCTCTGGTAGAGTAGACGCATAATGTTTTGTCTAGCTTTAAAGATTCTCTTGACAAAATTGAGAACAAATATCTGATTTAAAACAAAGATAAAAAAATCTTTTGAACACTGCTCCTGGGGAAATAAGGACAGAGGCAAGTTTGCTTCATAGCCTAATGGTTAATGCTCTGTATTTTTATTTCAGCAGCCTATGTTCGATTCTCTGATGGGGAACAATCCTGTTATGGTTTGATATTTGTAACTTTTGCCATACATTGGTTCTTTTCTGTGCATAGCTTTTGCTTTCGTGTATTCTGTAGAAACACATGGGGCTTTTAGATATATATGTATGAATGGTCAACTGAAAAGCTAGGACTCTAGTAAATATGATTGGACAAAAATGTAGGTTATGTTTGAGCTCAGTAGTTTGAGACCAGCCTGAGCAAGAACCAGACCCTGTCTCTAAATATAGCTGGGTGTTGTGGTGGATACCAGTAGTCCCAGCTATTCGGGAGGCTGAAGCAAGAGAATCACTTGAACCCAAGAGTTTGAGGTTGCTGTGAGCTATGATGCCAGGACATTCTACCAAATGGTGACAAAGTGAGGGTGACTGTATCCAAAAAAAAAAAAAAAAAAAAAAGGTTACATCTTATTTGCGGCTAGCAAGACTTCACTTTCTTTCTTTCTTTTCTTTATTTTAAGACAGAGTCTCACTGTGTCACCCACAGTAGAGTGCTGTGGGTTGCGCCCACCACACCACCCAGCTATTTTTTGGTTGTAGTTGTTGTTTGGCAGGTCCGGGTTGAATTCAAACCTGCCAGCTCCCATGTATGTGGCTGGTGCCCTATCCACTGAGCTACAGGCTCCCAGTCTCTTTTCTTTTCGTTTTTGAGACAGAGTCTCAAGCTATTGCCCTGGGTAGGGTGCCGTGGTGTCTTAGCTCACAGCAACCGCCACCTTGGGCTCAAACAATCCTCTTGCCTTTCTTTCTTTCTTTCTTTTTAAGAGACAGAGTCTCACTTTATCGCCCTTGGTAGAGTGCTGTGATGTCACACTGCTCACAGTAACCTCCAACTCCTGGGCTTAGGCGATTCTCTTGCCTCAGCTCCTGAGTAGCTGGGACTACAGGCACCCACCACAATGCCCAGCTATTTTTTGTTGCAATTTGTCTGGGGCTGGGTTTGAACCCGCCACCCTTGGTGTATGGGCTGGCGCCCTACTCACTGAGCAACAGGCACTGCCCACCTCAGTTTTTCTATTTTTAGTAGAGACAGTGGCTCGCCTTTTGCTCAGGCTGTTCTCAAACCTGTGAGCTCAAGCTGTCCACCCACCTTGGCCTCCCAGAGTGCGAGACAGGTGTGAGACACCATGCCCAGCCAAGATTTGACTTTCTTGTAGACACTTTTCTCACTTTTCTGGATCTTGCAAAAACTGTTCACCACCTCTTAAAAGATAATTATTACTTCTTTGATTAAGTTATGGCCTTGGTTAAGGCTTATTGGTGTTACTTAAAATGTCTTTTTAGTTTAAAAGTTCAAATGTAGCCAGGCGTGGTGGCTCATGTCTGTAATCTTAGCACTCTGGGAGGCTGAGGTGGGTGGATTACCTTAGCTCTGACGTTCAAGGCCAGCCTGAGCTAGAGTTAGACCTCTGTCTCTAAAAATAGCCTGGTGTTGTGGTGGGTGCTTGTAGTCCCAGGTACTTGGGAAGCTGAGGCAAGAGGATCATTTACGTCCAAGAGTTTGAGGTTGCTGTGAGCTATGACTCCATGGAACTCTACCAAGAGCAAAAAGGTCAGACTCTGTCTCAATAAAAATAAATAATAAAAATAAACAAATAAAAGTTCAAAAGTAAAAGTGTCAGCTGTTGGCTGGTACAAGTGCAGTGGTGTTTATAAGTAATTAATCACAACTAGTTATAGATTCCTTTGTTCCTTCTCCACTCCTACTGCTTCACTTGACTGGCCTTTAAATGAAAATAAAAATTAAATGAAAAATAACAATAAATAAAAAAAAGAAAGAAAAGGGTGGCACCTATGGCTCAGTGAGTAGGACGTTGGCCCCATATACTGAGGGCAGTGGGTTCAAAGCCAGCCCTGGCCAAACTGCAACAAAAAATAGGTGAGCATTGTGGTGGGCACCTGTAGTCCCAGCTACTCAGGAGACTGAGGCAAGAGAATCACCTAAGCCCAGGAGTTGGAGATTTCTGTGAGCTGTGATGCCATGGCACTCTACCGAGGGTGACAGTCAGACTCTGTCTCTGAAATAAATAAATAAATAAAAATTTTAAAAAATTAAAAAAAAAGAAAGAAAAATGTCAGTTGTTTGTCCTCACTAAAATGTGCTTCATTCATCTTCACTCCTTTATACTCTTTTCTTTTTGCCAATCATGGAGTTTTGGCCAATCAAAGGCAGCCAGCTGTTCAAACTGTTTAAGTACGGCAGATGGTGGACTGTAACCAATCCAGCCATTTCTATTATCTGTGTGTTACTTTCTCTTTTCTGTCTGTGAATCATCTTAGCGTTAGAGTCTCTCTGAACCTCTTCTAGTTCAACTGCCCAATTTATAAATTGCTCCTTGCTCAATTAAACTCTATTAAATTTAATTTTTATCATACGTATGTTCTGAGATAGAGCTCCTAGAGACCTTCAGGAACATCAAGAATTCAAGTGAAGTACCTGCTGGACCTGTTTACTCTCTTACTGTAACTAAGGCTTGTGGATGAAAGGAGCATGGCCTCTACCAACTGACAGGCCTTGTAATCCTATTTGTTCAAGAGAGCATGTGTACTTAAAAGTTCTTAGAAGACATGTGCTGTCACCTCCCTGGAAAGGTCTTTATAAAGTACTGTTCACTACCTGTGCTGCCATAAAAATAAAAGAAAAATCCTCCTGGATTCCCATCACCCTGACAAACTACATTAAGACAATTTAAAGATGATCCCTACAGGTGGCCTGAAAGTAAGGATTTCTAGGGCCAGTTGCCAGGCCTCTGTTGCAGACAATTTTGTAAGTACACAGCTTTTTCCCAAGATCGTGGGTCAAGAAACCCATTGTTGCCCGAGCTGGTGGCTCACACTTATAGTCCCAGAACTCTGGGAGGCCAAGGTGATAGGATGCTTGAGCTCAGGAGTTCAAGGTTGTGGTGAGCTTGGTTGCTGCCACAGAACTCTAGCCTGGGCAATAGAGTGAGAGTGTTTAAATAAAAACAAAAAGAAACAGGCTCGGCTCCCATAGAACATTGGTTATGGCGCTGACCACATGCACTGAGGCTGGCGGTTTTGAACCCAGCCTGGGCCAGCTAAACAACAATGACAACTGCAACAAAAAAAATAGCCTGGTGCTATGGGTGGGCACATGTGGTCTCAGCTACTTGGGAGGCTGAGGCAAGAGAATCCCTTAAGCTCAAGAGTTAGAGGTTGCTGTGAGCTGTGATGCTACAGCACTCTACTGAGGGGTGACATAGTGAGATTCTGTCTCAAAAAGAGAAAAAAAAACCTGGGGTGGCACCTGTGGCTCAAGGAGTAGGGCGCCAGCCCCATATACTAGAGGTGGTGGGTTCAAATCCAGCCCTGGCCAAAAACTGCCAAGAAAAAAAAATACAAAAAACCCCCCACATTCTTTCATCTATAAATTCCTTTTTGTCTTTTGGCACCCGCCCCCAATGGTCCTTTTAAACACTTCTTATTTTAAGCCTCCTCCTTTGAGAATTACATATTGGAAGCTGAGTGGAGATTGGCTTGACCTACCTAATTCTTTTATCTTCTCCTAGACTCTTTCAAACTGTGCCTTGTTTTTAACTATTCCTTCCTGTTATTCCAGCAGATAAGACACACACCCAGCATCCCTTTATATTAGTCTTTCAAACCCTGGCCACACTAATAAATCTAATTTCTGGCTATTCCAACATCTAGACCATGCAAAGGAACCGGTACTCATTTTTGTTTCTGCCAACGTGAAACCTGATGAAACCCGTGGATGTATGACAAGATGTGACTTCCACAACCAGAGAAGATATATGATGCTGCTTCTTCTGTTGGTGAGTTAAGTGGACACAGAAAAACCTCAAAGAAAATCTATCTTTTGCTCAGATAAAGTTACTAGAAAGGAATTTTCCCCTCTTCATTGAAAGCAGGGATGATGCTGGACGTTTTCTGTGTAATATACTAGAGCAATATTTTGGTCAAACCCTATGGTTTGGTTCCAGAGATTGCATTCTTTTTTTTTTTTTGGTAGAGACAGAGTCTCACTTTATCACCCTTGGTAGAGTGCTGTGGCATCACAGCTCACAGCAACGTCCAGCTCTTGGGCTTAGGCGATTCTTTTGCTTTAGCCTCCAGAGTAGCTGGGACTACAGGAACCTGCCACAATGCCCGACTGTTTTTTTGTTGCAGTTTGGCGAGGGCCGGGTTAGAACCCACAACCCTCAGTATATGGGGCCAGCACCCTACCCACTGAGCCACAGGCACTGCCCAACGCAGATGGCATTCTTATACCTTAGGTGGTGCTGACACTAACCCTCATGATGGCACCAATTGTCAGATCACTCAGTGTTATGGATGTCTCATAAGCCAGGCCTATGCAACTTGGGGTATTTCACTTGTTCCTCTTGTTAAGTTGCCAGAGACTAAAGATTGTATACTGAACAGAGCAAAAGTCTAGACTGACTTGGTTAACTGACTAAACCAAGCCCTATAGCTTCCAGAACTGGATCAAAGACCTTTAAAATTAAGTATTTTGGAACCTGTTTTGTTTCCATAGACTGACTGAGATAAATGGACATTGGAGATGTGTAAGTGTCAATGAGGAAGAAGAGACATCACAGCAAACTCCATACTGGGAGGTCACAGGTTCCAACTTGACCTATCTGTAAATTACACTGGTCTTTTTTTTTTTTTAATGTGTGGCAAATACAAGTGGTTCCTACCTAGATGGTCAAGATGTTATGGACTTAATTATCTGACATCCTTTGTTACCAGATATTCCATTTTAAATACAAGCCTAATTAAAAATTTGGGCTCTTTTGTTCATAAAGTGGTGCCAAACAAATATACTAGATGTGATATGTGCATTATAATTATAAGTTCTTTTTGGGCTCGGCATATTTTGACTGGCATTTCCAACTCATAAAATTGAAAAGATAGTTTGAAACTCTCCATGGTAATAAAACAAGAGTTCAGTATTGCTGTGCAAGCAGTGAGAGCACTTCAGTTAGAAGTCCGCAGCAGCCTAGCCTCTGTTGTATTTGAAAACTATTGCCTCCTGGATGCCATGACAGCCCCATGGAGAGGAGCTTGTATGATTACTGGTGAAAATACTTGGTTAGGATGAGTAAAGACTGTGATCTATGTTTTTTTTTTTTTTTGAGACGGAGCCTCAAGCTATCCCCCTGGGTACAGTGCCATGGCATCACAGCTCACAGCAACCTCCAACTCCTGGGCTCAAGCGAGTCTCCTGCCTCCGCCTCCCAAGTAGCTGGGACCACAGGTGCCCACCACAACGCCCAGCCATTTTTTGGTTGCAGCCATCATTGTTGTTTGGCGGGCTGGGGATTCGAACCCGCCACCTTAGGTGTATGTGGCTGGCGCCTTAGCCGATTGAGCCACAGGCGCCGAGCTGTGATCTATGTTTTTTAAAAATCAAGATAAGTATTCTCCATCAGATTAATGAATAGGAGACTGGTTTAATGGGATGTGGAAAAATGTGCTCAGATCTGTTCTTTTATATTTATTTATTCTCATTCTCATTATGTTCTTTTCTCTTTTCAAATCACTTGTTACTATACTACTGAGAGAGGATGCCCGAGAAGGGTGGGGTCTGGGAGAACAGGTCTTCAAAGGGAGACAACAAGGATGCACCTGCAGGGTCCTCTCCATGGTGACTCAGCTCTTGGGAATTTGTAGACTTAACTTCCTGGAACCTGGAAATTTCCAAGTTGTGAAATCCTGTAGGGGCTGGACTAGCATCTCCCACTTGATTCAAACTGGCCAAGGGGAAGGGTACCTGTGGGGTGGAACTTTTTGACTGTCAATAAAAGGAGAAAGACCAAGCCAGTCAGGGAGCACAGCCATTTGGAAATCTTCTATGCTGTAAGCTCCCGGCTGATGAATAAAGCCCTTCCTCTTATAAATGTGGTGTTTGGGTGCTCTCTCCGCTCCACTGGGCCTCATCTTCCTGCAACACTACTAACCCAATATCTTCTCTCCACAGCTACCAACTCAGCTTTTAATGTGTGAAACTTTTTTTTTCAGCAATAGCAAATTTTTATTAGACAAAGGATAATTAGGATTAGTTGTAACAACTGGCAAGCACAGTCGTGCCACAGAGGAGAGAAGGCATTCCTGGTGGTAGGAATGAGAACTTATGAATTCAAAGGGGTAGGGTCTTGGGTCTACTGCTTAACTGTGACTACCCAGAAAGCTCCTCTCTTTGACACTCAATATGACCACTGCTGGCATACTATAAATCCACAATAGCTAGTTCAGCTTGATCAACAGTTTCTCTAGTTCTGGCTGAGCTTTGAACCATCCCTTGAAGTTCACTATCTCCTTCACTAGTCAGATTGCCTTGGATTATTTCCAAGAAAATCTCTGCAAATATAGCACTCGAACCACTGATCTGAACCACTTGCTCAAGGGTGGTAAGGACTGAGTCCAGGACCATTTTGTTGCCTTGGTCTGGCAGCTGCGACACCTCCATGGTTTTTGTAGGCAATTCATAGCTTTCCTCGACTTTAATGAACAGTTGGTTGCAGAGGTTGTAAACAAATTGGCCATCACTCTCTGCCAGGGTCATGTCATATTGAGAGAGGATACCTGAATGCAGCCCCTCACCTTGGACAAGGTTATTAGATCTTTGCTGCAGTTTTTGTCTGAGGAGAAGATTAGGGTGTTTGCTCCTTAGTCTGGGTGGAGCCAGCCAAAATGTTTCAGGCTGCTTTGTTCATGACCTGGCTGGGGCTCAGATAGTTTGTACCTGGAGATGGGAGCCTGATATCTGAGCTTGCCTGAGCCTGAAAAATGGGGGCTCCCTGTCCAGCTCCGAGTGGGAAAATCCTATATCAATGTTACATCTCATAAAATGTCTCTCATTTGTAAAATGTAATAATTTGGTGGTTTAAATTGTTGGGGAAACTGAGTCTTTGTCAAAGGATAAGATTCTTGCTTTTTAAACCTTCTAATTATCAGTTTGGCCAAGTGAATGGGTGACTTCATAGTGAACTGAGATTCTGTTTTGTGGGAAGTGAGTTTTTGAGAGTAAAAGAAATTAGACAGAAAGGAGAATGGTATGGTATAAAGAAAGAATCTTGTGTGATAAATTTTGTCCTGAAACAGAATGATTGTGTGAGAAAGTGAAAGGCAGGGCAAAAGGTAAAAAAGGTTTAGAATATCTGTAGATTGTCTGTGCAGGTTAAGTGAAGCTCATAAAAGAGAATTTGTGAAAGAATTTACATGTGATCCAGTTCACTATATATTTCCTTTAAAATCTTATGGCATGTAATCTTATTTGAACCAATGTTTTAGGCCTTTGATATTTGACAAACCTTCCAAAAGCACAACTCTGAATTTGGTCTTTTTGAAATATTAAGACCACTGTAAGGCGTAGAAAAAACAAATTGAACTTATTTGATTTATTAAAAATGTATACGGGGGCAGAGCCAAGATGGCAGACTGCAGCCAGCTTTTTACAGAAGCTCCTGTCCAGGAGGCTTAAAGAACAGAAGTTTAGCAAGGGAGCTAATGGTTTGCAGCAGAGCCAAGAGAGAAGATTGAGGAGTGCACTTCAACCTTCCTGAGGTGAGCTGCGACCCCAAAAATACAATCAAAAGGTACAAAATCTACCCCCAGAGGATGGGAGTCCCCTTTCCCACAAGAAGGGCTGGCAGTTTACTCCATGCAAATAAACAAGCAGAGTTCAAACATCCTGCCACTCTATCCCACAGGAGAGACCCCCTAAAAACTGGATGTCCTACCCCTGCTGGCATGCCACGGCATCCTCCTGCCAGGCATAAAACTGTAAAACTGTATAAAACTGTATATATTCCCCACCTGCAACATTGAACTCTGAGGATTTCCCCCACCCTCACCCTGAGGTCTGGAGGTTTGTTAATTCTGGAGTCCAGATTCTTGGGCATCTCCTTGAGACAAGTGGAGGGAGAAAGGGCTGGTGCTGCTCTGTGCTGACAGTGGCACAGGAGTGAGGAGAAGAAAGTTGGCTCAGAGGAAGCCATACAGCAACAGTGCAATCCTCAGCTGCAAACTGATGCCATTGCAGATAGGCAAGCCCCATCTCTCTGGGCAACCAGAGGTTCCGGACAGTAGCCACAGGCAGAATGGACTTGGTAACTTTCGTAAGTAAAGAGACCATTAGCACCAGCCCTCAGGGGAGTATAATTGAGACAAAGGCAATGGGCAGGCAGAGGCCGGAATTGACACCTGAGTGTAAACTCTAATTGCTGCCCAGGGTTGAGTTCCTCATCAGCTCTAGCAGCCTCTGACTTGCAGAGGAATCTAGCCGGGACAGAAGGCGAGGGGCTAGAATTGAGAGAACTTTCACAGCCTAATTTAAACACACAAGGTCCCCCTGCCAGACTCAGATTTCTGGCTGATTTAGGCAGTCATGACTCCCGGGCGCAGTTGTCTAGTGAATAGGGTAACAGACCTGGGGGATTATGAGGGACTGGGTGCAAGGTGGGGAAGGAGGTATTAACCTTCCCAGACTAACCCATCTGCTGGGTGGGTCCCTTTGCCCTCACAGAGCACTGGACCAACTTATATCTGAGCTGCCAGCATACCCCTCTTATCTAGCTGCTGGAGACTTTTGAACTCTTCTACCTGAAACTGGTGCTGACTGGGACAACTGATTTGGACCCTTAAACCGGGAAGACCACCCAGGGACTATTCAAGGGGCACCCTGGGTGTACGGTTGAGGGAGGGTTTGATTTTCCTTGCCCAGTTGTTGTTTGTGGGGGGTGGGTCGACCTAATTGCTGGTATTTCTCCACAGCTGAGACTTCAACCAAGAGTAACTGAATCACTAGGGTAGGGCAGAGACCAGCTGAAAATAAGACAGAGCCACTTAGCCCCACCACACCAAGCAGGTCCCCAGTCTCTCAGGCCGTCACACCATACGGGTTGCTGACAAACCTCAAGGGGAAAAGCCAAACAGGGTAAAATAATCATGGGGTGAAATCAGCGGAAAAGCTCTGGTAATATGAATGACCAGAGTAGGTCAACCGCCCCCCCAAGAAAGGATGTGGCAGACAAAACTGAAGATCCCCTAAATAAACAGATGGCTGAGATGTCAGAAATTGAATTCAGAATTTGGATTGCAAATAAGATTAATAGAATAGAGCCAAAGATAGAACTAGAAATTCAAGGAGCATTCCAAAAGTTTACTCAAGAATTCAACAAATTCAAAGACAAAACCACCAAAGATTTTGAAACATTAAGGCAAGAGATTAAAGCCCTCAAAGATCTGAAAAATACAGTAGAATCTCTTGGTAACAGAGTGCAAGAGGCAGAAGAAAGGATCTTAGACATACAAGACAAAGCTTCTGAATATGTCCAAATGTCCAAAGAGAATCAGAAATGGACAGCAAAAATGGATCATTCTCTCTGAGAGCTCTGGAACAATTCAAAGAAAACTAATACTCGCCTTATAGGAATCCCTGAAGGCGACAAAGATGCTTCGCAAAACACAGAGGCTCTTCTTTATGAAATTATGAAAGAGGACTTTCCAGATATGTAAAGAGATCCTGAAATCCAGATTGCAGACAACTTCAGAACCCCAGCATGACTCAACTCGAATAAGACATACCCCAGACACATCATAATTAACTTCATTAAAGTTGATATGAAAGAGAAAATCTTGAAAGCAGCGAGACATAAGAAAACTGTAACCTACACGGGGAAGAATACTAGAATAACTGCAGATTTCTCTACCAAAACCTTTCAGGCAAGAAGAGGGTGGTCATCGACATTTAATCTCTTAAAATAAAATAACTTTCAGCCCAGGATCCTGTATCCAGCTAAATTGAGTTTAATTTATGATGGAGAAATTAAATACTTTAATGACATCCATGCGTTGAAGAAATTTGCCATAACCAAACCAGCTCTCCAGGATATTCTCAGACCTATTCTCCATAATGACTAGTGCAATCCTCCACCACAAAAGTAAACTAACTCAGAAACTGTTGATCAAACTCCAACTTCTACAGGGAATAAAAATGTCCAATGGACTTTTGAACAACTCGATACCTAAAATTTTATCAGGCTTATCAATAATTTCAATCAATGTGAATGGCTTAAATTGTCCCTTAAAGAGGCACAGATTGGCTGATTGGATACAGAAACTCAGACCAGACATCTGTTGTACATCTTACCTTAAAAGACTAATATAGACTCAGGGTGAAGGGATGGTCATCTGTATTCCAGGCTAATGGAAAGCAGAAAAAAGCAGGTATTGCAATTTTATTTGCAGATACAACAGGTTTTAAATCAACAAAAGTAACCAAAGATAAAATGGTGACTTTGTATTTGTTAAGGGCAATACTCAGTATGATGAGATCTCAATTACCAATATCTATGCCCTCAACTAGAATGCACCTCAATTTATAAAAGATACTCTAACTGGCATGAGCAACTTGATCTCCCCCAGCTCCATCATAGTCAGAGATTTTAACACTTTTTTGGCATTGTTGCCATAGATCCTCAAATAAGAAGCTTAGCAAAGAAATCTTAGATTTAAATTTAGCTATTCAACTTCTGGACATATCAGACATCTACAGAACATTTCATCCTAACAAAACTGAATACACATTTTTCTCATCAGTCCATGGAACATACTCCAGAATCAATCACATCTTAGGCCACAAATCTAACGTCAGCAAATTTAAAGGAATAGAAATTATTCCATGCGTCTTCTTGGAACATCATGGAATCAAAGTTGAACTCAGCAACAACAGGAATCTGCAGACTCATACAAAAACATGGAAGCTAAATAATCTTATGCTGAATGATGGATGGGTCAGAGACGAGATCAAGAAGCAAATTACCAAATTTTTAGAACAAAATGACGATGAACACACAAGTTATCAGAACCTCTGGGATACCACAAAGGCAGTCTCAAGAGGGAAATTTATAGCATTGCAAGCCTTCTTGAAGAGAATGTAAAGAGAGGAAGTTAACGACGTAATGGGATATCTCAAGCAGCTGGAAAAGGAAGAATATTCCAATCCCAAATCCGGCAGAAGAAAAGAAATAACCAAAATTAAAGCATAATTAAATGAGATTGAAAACAAAAGGATTATCAAACAGATCAACAAATCAAAAAGTTGGTTTTTTTAAAAAATCAACAAAATCAATAAACCTTTGGCCATCCTAATCAAGAAAAAAGAATAAAGTCTTTAATCTCATCAATCAGAAATGGTAAAGCTGAAATAACAACAGACCCTTTAGAAATTAAAAAAAAATCCTTAATGAATATTACAAGAAACTTTATTCCCAGAAATATGACAATCTGAAGGAAATTGACCAATACTTGGAAGCACGTCATCTCCCAAGACTTAGCCAGAATGCAGTGGAAATGTTGAAAAGACCTATATCAAGCTCTGAAATAGCATCAACTATACAAAATATCCCTAAAAAGAAAAGCCCAGGACAAGATGGCTTCACATCAGAATTCTACCAAACTTTTAAAGAGGAACTAGTACGTATATTACTCAACCTTTTCCAAAACATAGAAAAAGATGGAATAATACCCAACACATTCTATGAAGCTAACATCACCCTGATCCCCAAACCAGGAAAAGACCCAACAAAAAAAGAAAATTATAGACCAATATCACTAATGAATATTGATGCAAAAATATTCAACAAAATCCTAACAGAATCCAGCAACACATCAAACAAATTATACACCACGATCAAGTGTTTTTCATCCTAGTATCTCAAGGATGGTTCAACATATGTAAATCTATAAATGTAATTCATCACATAAACAAAATAAAAAACAAAGGCCATATGATTCTTTCAATTGATGTGGAGAAAGTGTTTGATAATATCCAGCATCCCTTCATGATCAAAATACTTAAGAAAATTGGTATAGAAGGGAATTTTTTAAACTGATAGAGGCTATCTACAGCAAACCCACAGCCAATATTCTACTGAATGGAGTTAAGTTGAAATCATTTCCACTCAGATCCAGATACAGCCAAGGTTGCCCATTGTCTCCATTGCTCTTTAACATTGTAATGGAAGATTTAGCCATCACAATCAAGGAAAAAAAAGTGATTAAAGGTATCCATATAGGGTCAGAAGAGATTAAACTTTCACTCTTCACAGATGATATGATTCTATATCTGGAAGATAACCAGGGATTCTACTACTAAACTCTTAGAAGTGATCAAGGAATACAGCAGTGTCTCAGGTTACAAAATCAACACTCATAAATCAGTAGCCTTTATATACACCAACAGTAGCCAAACTGAAAAAATAGTCAAGGTCTCTATTCCGTTCACAATAGTGCCAAAGAAGATGAAATATTTGGGGGTTTACCTAACAAAAGACACAAAAGATCCCTATAAAGAGAACTATGAAACTCTAAGAAAAGAAATAGCTGAAAATGTTAACAAATGGAAAAACATATCATGCTCAGGGCTGGGAAGAATCAACATTGTTAAAATGTCAATACTACCAAAAGCAATATATAATTTTTTTTTTTTTGAGACGGAGCCTCAAGCTATCCCCCTGGGTAGAGTGCCATGGCATCACAGCTCATAGCAACCTCCAACTCCTAGGCTCAAGCGAGTCTCCTGTCTCAGCCTCCCAAGTAGCTGGGACCACAGGCGCCCACCACAATGCCCGGCCATTTTTTGGTTGCAGCCATCATTGTTGTTTGGTGGGCCCGGGCTGGGGATTTGAACCCGCCACCTTAGGTGTACGTGACTGTTGCCTTAGCCGATTGAGCCACAGGCGCCAAGCCAGCAATATATAATTTTAAAGCAATCCCCATTAAAGCTCCACTGTCATACTTTAAAGATCTAGAAAAAATAATACTTCATTTTATATGGAATCAGAAAAAACCTTGAATAGCAAAGACATTACTCAGGAACAAAAACAAAGGAGGAGGAATTACGTTACCACACCTCAGACTATATTATAAAGCGATAGTGATCAAAACAGCATGGTACTGGCTCAAAAACAGAGAGGTAGATGTATGGAACAGAATAGAGAGCCAAGAGATGAATCCAGCCACCTATGGTTATCTGATTTTTGACAATCCAATTAAAAACATTGAGTGGGGAAAAGATTCCCTATTTAACAAATGGTGCTGAGCTAACTGGATGGTGACCTGTAGAAGACTTAAACTAGACCCACACCTTTCACCATTAACTAAGATAGACTCTCACTGGATTAAAGATTTAAATTTAAGACATAAAATTATGAAAATACCAGAAGAAAGTGTAGGGAAAACACTTGAAGAAATTGGCTTGGGCAAAAAATTTATGAGGAGGACCCATCGGGCAATTGAAGCAATGTCAAAAATACACTTTTGGGACCGAATCAAACTTAAAAGTTTCTGCACCGCCAATAACACAGTAAATAAAGTGGGTAGACAACCTTCAGAATGGGAGAAGATATTTGCTGGTTATGTCTCCAACAAAGGTTTAATAACCAGAATCCACAGAGAACTCAATCATATTAGCAAGAATAAAACAAGCGCTCCCATATCAGGGTGGACAAAGGACGTGAAGAGAAATTTCTCTAAAGAAGATAGGTGCATGGCCTACAGATATATGAAAAAATGCTCTCCATCCTTAATCATCAGAGAAATGCAAATGAAAAATACTTTGAGGTACCACCTAACCCCAGGAAGATTAGCCCATATCACAAAATCCCAAAACCAGAGATGTTGGCATGGATGTGGAGAAAAGGGAACACTTCTATACTGCTGGTGGGAATGCAAATTAATTCATCCCTTTTGGAAAGACATCTGGAGAACACTGAGAGAACTAAAAATAGACCTGCCTTTTGATCCTGCAATTCCTTTATTAGGTATATATCAGAACACCAAAAATCAAATTACAACAAATATATTTGTATCAGAATGTTTGTTGCAGCCCAATTCATAATTGCTAGGTCATGGAAGAAGCCTAAATGCCCATCAACCCACAAATGGATCAATAAATTGTGGTATATGTACACCATGGAATACTATGCAGCCCTAAAGAAAGATGGAGACTTTACCTCCTTCATGTTTATATGGATGGAATTGGAAAATGTTCTTCTTAGCAAAGTATCTCAAGAACAGAAGAAAAAGTATCCAATGTACACAGCCCTATTTTGAAACTAATTCATAGCTTTTATAGGAATGTCATAACCTAATTATAGCCTTAGAATATGGGAAGGGGTGGGAGAGGGGAGGTGAGGGAAGTTGTTGGGGGAGGGAGGGTGATTGGTGGGGTCACCTCTACGGTTAATCTTACAAGGGTACAAGTGTATCTTTGTAAAAGCAGAGTATGAATGTCTTGACTCAATAAGAAAATGACATGAAGGTTATGTTAACCAGTTTGATTGATGAGAGTATTTCAAAATGTATATGAAAACAGCATACTTTACCCCATGATTGCATTAATGTACATAGTTATGCTATAAGAAATTTAAAAAAAAATTAAAAAATTGTATCGGGTACATTGTCATATATGAAATAGTGATTAATTTTTTATGGAATGTGATTATATATATGTTCCAATATTGTAAAACATTGGTTTTTTCTAATGTATAAGACATTGATCTGTCCTAAAATATATTGTCAGTAATAATTTTAGTTCATCTAAAAGGAAAGTATTTTTATGTAACTGGATGAGTCCAAAGTTTATCCTAAGAGAAAAAGAAATATTAAGAAAAGCTGACTAATTCTCTCGAATTCAAATTCCTGATATCTTTGGAAATTGAGTACCTTTGGGTTAAAAGCAGATTTTTAGAACTTTCATTGGAAAGTTAACATGTCTATGAGTATTGCTAACCTAACTTCAAACAGAACAGAAATCAGTTATGTGGAACTAGGCTAGTTTGTTATGGCTTTTTGTTTGAAATATTATTGGTTCTTTCTGTGTTCAAGAAAATAATTCTGTCTTTTGAGCTATTTTTAGCTTTTCAAGCAATGTATGTACATATGAGCAGAGTTTGAAGAGTTTGAAACATTATTTTTCTCTCTCCTTGGTTTCTCCAGAATTTGGAAAGCATTTGTAAGTATTCTTAACTTCTGACAACACAGTTATTTGCATAAGTTCAATAAGAATCTGTTTTGTTCTATAGGACATGATGAAGGCACTGGTTATTTTACCAAGGCTTTGGCTGAAATAGCCTTTCCAGAGGTGTCCAGACTGTGTTAAGGAATTAATATTGACTTTATAAGGCCAATAAAAAAGCCCTTTGGAAAACTGGCCAGATATCCATCAGTAACCTTTCCTGATCTGTGGTAAGTAAGGAAGGTTGCTTGCTGATGGGTCTGGGAATTGAAATGTACTTGGGGACCTCAAGAGAAGACGAATTTGGCTCAGCACCTGTGGCTCAAGCAGCTAAGGCGCCAGCCACATACACCTAAGGTGGCGGGTTCGAATCCCCAGCCCGGGCCCACCAAACAACAATGATAGCTGCAACCAAAAAATGGCCGGGCGTTGTGGCGGGCGCCTGTGGTCCCAGCTACTTGGGAGGCAGAGGCAGGAGACTCGCTTG